>ML812378.1:195866-205934 GCA_009831015.1 Picea engelmannii
CAAGTCCCTGTAGTCTATACACAGTCGTAAGGATCCATCCTTCTTCTTTACAAAAATTACCGGTGCGCCCCAAGGTGAGACACTGGGCCTTACTAGCCCTAAGTCTAGTAACTCCTTCAACTGCATTTGCAATTCACAAAGTTGTGGTGTCGTCATCCGATACAGAGTCTTGGATATTGGTTCTGCACCAGGTTTTAGCTCAATAGTAAAATCTAGCTCCCTCTCACGAGGTAATCCTGGTAACTCGTTCGGAAAAACATCCTGAAATTCTGACAAAACTGGGTACTGCTCCAATGAGGGTCCCTTCCTTTCCTTCACTGCCTCCACTACATAAAGTCGACACCCTTGTCTCAAGCATCAGTTGACCTTCATAGTTGATATAAAGTGTAATGACACTTTTCTCTGTACACCCTGGATCTCTACTGGTTTTCCTTCATCATCGACACGAAGCACCCTCTTTGTGAAACAATCTACCAAAGCTCAATGAGATGCTAACCAATCCATTCCAATAATTAAGTCATATGCCCCAAGAGTAGTGATGTATACCTTCAACCTGGTAGTGCACACTCCTAGGTCTACTATACAATTATCGACACTAGGTCCTACAACTTGTTTTTCCCCCGAAGCCATCTCGACTTGTTTAAAGTCATCGTGCTCGTAGGCTACCAACCCACTCTTTTCTAATGTAGATGGTGAAATGAAACTATCTGTCGCACCAGAATCAAACAAAATCTTAACATTAATATGATTTAGCGTACCTGATGAATCTACTACTATGGACTGATGTTAGGCCTAGCGGTTATTAACCGCTGCGTAAATCTTGTGGCTGCTACCTGATATCCCCATCGGTGCCTTTCCTTCTCTATGCACAAACCCTGATTGTAACTTTGGGCAGTCCCGTTGGTAATGGGGTCCTTCGCATCTCCAACAGGTAATACGATATTGAACCGGTGCACTGTTGTGTGACTGATTCCAAAATGAGTTCCTTCCCCTGGAACCCCTGCCCCTACTAGTTGTTCCCCGAGATGGTCGTGGACCTATCTGCACCATTGGTGATGAACGAGATGCTACACTAGCTTCCATTGAAATCCCTGCAGCTACTGTCCTTGGCATGACCTTGTTACCATAAGGTGGTGGCCTTGAGCCCCCTCCCCTAGGAAATGTCCTCGGGGTCTTTCCTACAAATCTAGGGTGATGCGGAAATGTCGATCTTGCACCCCCTATTAAGTTCATGTGTTCTTCTGCGTAACGCGCATTTTCTACTGCCTCTGCTACTGAAGATGGCTTCCACATCCGCACCATAGCTCTTATCTTCGGGTTCAATCCATAAACGAAGCACTCTACCTATCGCTAGTCATTGTCCATATACGAAACATATTTGACCAGTTCCATAAACCTGATCTCATATTCTTATACAGTTCTGTTTCCTTGTACTAAGGCATGAAATGCCCCTATCTGCTGCTCTTCGTAGTATGCTGGTAGATATTTCCTTCGGAACCTCTCCTTGAAAGGTTCCCAAGATACTATGTCTGGGGTAAGGTTTAGTTGTCTTTCCAAGTTTCCCCACCAGTTCAAGGTGTTGTCTCTTAACTGGAAAATTGCAATCTTGGCCTTTGAATTGGATGCATAGTCCCTTAAGGCAAAACACCTTGTCATGCCTTCCAACCATGCTTCCGCGTGTTCACTAGCGTGACCTCCGGCAAACTCCAAAAGTTTGATCTTCTGCAATTCTCGCGTGATGTCTTCAGGTGGAAATTCTCTCCTTGAGTTCCTTGATGCTTCTGGATTACCCATCCTAGATGGTGGGGGTTCCACTTCAGCCCCTGCTGGTTGGCGCTCCTTTAAAGTCTCGTTGATGATTTCCAACGAGCGCAGTATGAGGGCTAGTTCGGGCGATGGTGGTGGTGGTGATGGTGGTGTCGGTGGTGTTGATGGTGTGGGTGGCGTCGGTGGTGCCCGTGATGATGCTCCCCTACCTCGACCCCTTTGAGTCCTGACCATCTTGTATGACTTAACCTGCATCACCCCAAAATTATCAGGGTGAGTTCCAGGACATTTCAAATTGGTGCTACTTAAACATAGAAACAGGGTTGGGCGTAAGTTTTCTTTACTTGTCTGTAAACAGACATTACTCCATCAGGGGAATTGGCTAGGTTTGGGTTAGGATGAAGCATCTAAGATTGGTTAACATCGAACTTTAAGGTAGATTAAACTTACACTAAATAAAATAATTAATTTTAAAATTATTATTACACTAATTTAACTCAATTTATCTTTACTTTAAATTTAAAGTAACTTAATTTTATTTATATATAAATTACTTTTACTAAATTATTTAATTTATTTCATATTATTTTTAACACTTTATATTATATCTATATAAAATAATTGAACGTATACCCAAGGGTTCGGGCACACATGGTTTCCACGTGCTCGTATGGCTTTCTCAAGCTCCCTCGTATCTAACCCCAAATTCTACACCTGTCAGCCTTTCGACTCTCTACGCGTCCTACCTCTGTCCCACTTTCTCATCCACTAGGACTTTCCTCACATCAGTCTCCATCCACCACAGATCTGCCTCTGCTCTGCTCAGAGGTTTCCAGAATCTCCCTTTCCATGTGACAGCAACCCCGCCCTTGACGGCATGGTCGCACCACCAAGACCTCTGAGTTCTCGGCCCGAAGAGTTATCAACTCTCCAACTCCCTCTGGAGTTCTTTACCCACAGTTACTTCCGGCGATCCTCCTTTCCTTAGTTAATGAAGGATCGGCTCTCGCGACTTCGCGAATTCCACAATGGGGGAACTGGACTCTCGTATTCCGAGACCCGATGCTTCTGGTCAACGTTGACTTTCTCTCGTTTTGTCGGGACCTCGCGCTATCGCGACTCGCGACTAGCGTTTCTAGACCTTCGAGTTCTCAACTTCCAAGACCCGAAGTGCCGAGATGCCGAGACTCGGAATCTCACGACCTCGCGCTCTCGTCACTCCCGAGATCAGAATTGAGGCCTCCAACTCCCGAGATCCGATATCCCGAGACCACCTGTCACATCATCTATCCCGACGTGCACCATGCAAAACTTTCCCGGACGTCGCGTTTTGCATCCTCATGACCTCATTCTATGAGAAACAGGGATCTTCCCTCGCGAACTCCCGATACATCTGACCCACAGTCAGGTCGCGATCTTAGAGATTCCTCCACGACAACTCAAGTCGTCGATTCTCTTCTTCTTGAAGAATTCCTCCGTTCACCACCTTTGTTCTGTGTGGCCTCCACTGGGGTCGATTCCACAGTGAATCAAAGGAACTATCCCCCCTGAGCTTTTACCGACTCAGACTCCTTCAAGGATTTCTCGAACACGCTCCTTGTGCTCGGTCTTCAATCACTTATGAAAGTGTTGAAGTCTTCTAGGTCCCGTGCGTCCACGCTCGCAACGGCTTCAACCTTCCCCTTCTCATACTTGCTACTGACACTCCGCGTCCAACCTGCACTCACCTGCATGACTTGAACAATCTCAAATTAACCTGGGTAACAGAGAACAAAAGTTCAACTACTTAGCCTCCTCGACGCACTCTATGCGGAGGTGTTCAACTGCACTCGATGCAGGGATCTCCTGGCCTAAGCAGAGAAACAATTGAAACTCATTCCTTCATTCTCTCAGGTTTCGAACCTGATATGCAATCACATAAGCAGCATATAATAGATAAGCATAAAAAGAAGCAAACATGCACAAGCATAGTATCAACAACACACAGAAATCAAACACGTCCATGGAAATTGAATCAAAGCTCTTCCTATTAATTCAATAACTGTACATGGAGGTTTTTTCACAACTCTCTCTTCTATGCTCTCTCTTCTTGCTCTCAATGTTAATGCTTGATGATGATACAATGATACAAGGGAGGGTGTCTATACTCCGTTTTCCCTCTCGAAAGCTAAAACTGTCTAATCTATAATAAATTTCTATCTACTTGCATTTAATCTAAGTAAATGCCTCAACTACCTAAGGACGAGAGCTTATCCACTCAAGATCCGTTACATATACAAAGTGCGCTTCATCACATCAACGTATTAATGTTTGGCGCAGCCATATTTCAATGTTTCAAAATTTGAATGCTGGCGCTGTCCAGCTGTTCCTTTGCCTCCTCGCGCTGGCTCGCATGATGAGTTGTAGATGCTCCTGCATCATACTCCTTGGCTCAAAAGATTTCATGGGATCCTGCTCATGAGCTCCTGCACGGTGTGCCCATGCTTCTGTATTTCTGCCTCTGTCTCCCAGCTGGCATCCTCCACTGGGTGGTTCTTCCATTTCACCAGGTATTCAAAATATTGTTTCCTCCTGGTCTTTCTGTCTGCTCTCTTGTCCAGTATGCACTCCATCGCAGGCTTCTGTGCAACTGGTAGTTGTTTTTGCCACTGGACCACTGGTTCCTGGGTTCCAGTGTCTGCTTCCTTATATGGGTATAAATCTGAAATGTTGAAAATCAGAGATATCCCAATGTCCTCTGGCAACTCAAGCTCATATGTATTCTCGCCGAATTTCTTCAGAACTCTGCATGGCCCGATCTTTTTCATCTTAAGCTTGTTATATGTTCCCCTTGCGAACCTTTCCTTCCTCAGGTGTGCCAGAACCATGTCACCAACTTCAAACTGAAGTTGCCTCTTCCTCTGGTCGGCTCTGCGCTTGTACTCTTGATTCGATTTCTGCAATCGCTGCTTCACCTCTGCGTGAAGTTCTTTCATCGCCTCAGCGAATTCTTCAGCCTTCGCGCTGCTAGTCTCAGCTTGTTCTGACTCCCTGAGCTCAGATACTCCTCTTGGCTATGTCCCATACAAAATCTGAAATGGGCTTTTACCTGTACTCCGATTCACTGAATCGTTGTACGCGAATTCCGCCCGTGATAGGATTTGATCCCAACTGGTGTGATGCTCTGTCACCAGACTTCTCAACAGATCCCCCAAGCTTCTCTTGACCACTTCTATCTGCCCATCTGTCTGCGGATGGTAAGCAGAACTGAATGCCAAGTCAGTCCCTAGTTTCTTCCATAGCATCCTCCAAAAATGGCCTATGAACTTAGTATCCCTGTCCGAGACTATGCTTCTCGGTAATCCATGCAATCGCACGATCTCTTTGAAAAATAAATTGGTGATGTGGGTCGCATCGCTCGTCTTATGACACGGAATAAAATGTGCCATCTTCGAGAACCTGTCCACCACAACAAAGATGGAATCCACACCTCTCTGCGTTCTCGATAATCCCAAAACAAAGTCCATACTGATGGCTTCCCACGGCCTCTCGGGTATGGGCAATGGCTGATAGAATCCAGTGTTCTGCTTTCGGCCCTTTGCATGTTGACATATCCTGCACCTGTCAACAAATCGTTTAACATCTTCCCGTATGCTCGGCCAAAAATATGATTCGCTCAGTTTGACGAATGTTTTGTCATGCCCAAAATGTCCTGCTAGTCCACCCCTGTGCTTTTCTCGTACCAAATTCTCTCTCATAGAGCAATCTGGAATGCACAATTGGTTGCCTTTGAAAATCAATCCATCCTGGATCAGGTAGTCAATCCACGGACTCCTATCCCTGAGAACTGGGTTCTCGGCTGCCTCGTATGCTTCCCCAGAATCTGCATCACCTGCATACATATCTTTCAGATTTTTGAAACCCAAGGTTTTGACTCTGAACTCCTGCAACACCAGACATTTCCTGCTCAAGGCATCATCCACCTTGTTCGCAGCTCCTGAAATGTGCTTGATCACGAACGTGAAATTTTGCATGTACTCTACCCACTTCGCATGCTTTTGGTTCAGCTTCTCCTGCTGACTCACGAATTGAAATGCATGATTATCACTGTACAAAACGAACTCCTTGGGTATGAGATAATGCCTCCACTTCTTCAATGCCTGGATGATGGCATAGAACTTTTTGTCGTACGTGGAGTACTTCAGCTTTGCATCATCCAGCTTCTCGCTGTAATATGCAACAGGTCTGTCATCCTGACTCAAAACCCTTCCAACAACATACCCGCTGGCATCACACTTCACCTGGAAGGTTTTCTGAAAATCTGGCAGTACCAGAATTGGCTGCTCGGTTATCTTCCGCTTCAACAGATTGAAGCTCTTTTCAGCCTCCGCTGTCCACTGAAAAATTTTATGCCGCTTTTTCACAGTTTCCATCATTGCGGCACTGATTCCACTAAATTTCCTAATGAACTTCCTGTAGAATCTTGCCAATCCATGGAAGCTCCTTACTTCAAAAACATTCCTCGGCGATGGCCAATTCCTGATTACCTCTACCTTTTCAGGATCCATCTTTAGTTCATTCGCCGAGATTACAAAACCCAAATAAATGAGTTCTGTCTGCATGAACGAGCATTTCTTCAGATTTACCAGCAGCTTCTCCTGCTGCAGTCTTCTCATCACAATGGCCAAATGCCTTAAATTCTCAGCCCTAGTTTAAATGAAAATCAGTATATCATCCAGGTACACCACCACAAATTTGCCAATGAATTCCCGCAGGACCTCATTCATCAGCCTCATAAACGTGCTGGGTGCATTTTTCAAGCTAAACGGCATGACCAGCCATTCGTACAAACCCTCGTTCGTCTTAAATGTTGTCTTCCATTCATCTCCCTCTCTCATCCGGATCTGATGATATCCGCTCTTGAGGTCTATCTTCGAAAAATAATTTGCCCCACTCAGGCAATCCATCAAGTCATCCATTCTCGGCAATGGGAACCTGTACCTGATGGTGATCTTATTAATCTCCCTAGAGTCTGTACACATCCTCCAGCCTCCATCCTTCTTTGGACTCAGTACTGTCGGAACAACACATGGATTAAGACTCTCTCTGACTAGTCCCTTATCCTGCAGATCCTGAACCTGCCTTTTGACTTCCTCGTTCTCCTGAGGTGTCAACCTGTATGCTGCCTTATTTGGCAAACTTGCTCCGGGCATGAGGTCAATATGATGAATCACACTCCTCATCGGTGGCAACGAACGAGGTAGTTCATCCACGATGATGTCAGCGAACTCTCCCAGCATTTGCTGAATCTCCTCTGGTAAGTCGTCCACTCTTGTGCTTGTCAAAACAACTCGCGGCTTCCTGACAACAAAAAACTGTGGATCTTCATCCTTCTCCAACTCTGTGAGAAGCTCTTTCCCACTCATGAGAAGTATTTTGCTGCTTACTTCCGGCTTTACTTCTTTATCTTTTATCGGAAGCAGCCTATGGAGTCTCCCATCCTTCTCCAAGGTGTATGTGTTCATCCTCCCATCATGAACAACATTTCTATCATACTCCCATGGTCTACCCAGCAGTATGTGACACACGTCCATGGGAATAACATCACACAAAATCTCGTCATGATAATTCCCAATTTTAAATTTAACTAAGCACTGTTTAGTGACACTTACCCGATGTACTTTCTGTAACCACGAGACCTTATATGGACTCGGGTTCTTAGTTGTTCCCAGCTCCAGCTTTTCGACCATTTCAGCTGCAACGAGATTATCAGTGCTCCCGCTGTCAATGATAAATTTGCATTTTTTGTCCTTAGCTGTGCAAGCCGTCCTGAACAGTCTGCTCCTCTGCACTGAGCTATCCAGCTCTTTCTCAGGTGTCAAAAGGATCTTATGCATCCCAAGCGATCTTCCGCTGTCAGCATCTTCTGACTCAACATCGCGTCTCTGCGCCTCAGTGATGTGAGTTCTTCCTCCGTCCATTTTCCTCTCTGGACAGTCCATGGCTTTATGAATGTCTTTTCCACACGTGAAACATGTGATAACTCCTCCTCTACCTCGTCCTCTACCTCGGGTACGAGGAAAATTATTTTCATCAGCATATCCTCCTTGCTGATCATCTTGCTGTCTCCTTGGCTCAGCATTTTGCTGCCTCTGCTGTGAGGTTCCACCTCTTTCGGCTCTACCCTGAGGTCTTTTCCAATCCTCCTTGGGCTTTTGAATTTATTTCTGGGAAACCGCCTTGCCCCTAGGTTGGCTTCTGCCTCGGCCTCACTGTCCCTGCTTGCGGCTCAGCTTTTCTTCGGCCTTCAGAGCCATCTGGTACGCATCCTCAAGTTTCCGGATGGTCAGCAAGCTCAACTCATCCTGAATATCATACCTGAGACCATTCAGATATCTCGCCACCTTTTCTTCATCACTCTCCAGATGACCAGCTCGGATATTGAGCCTGTAGAATTCTTCGGTGTACTCTTTTACCGTCATCAGTTTCTTCCTCAGGTTCTACATGCGCCTGAACAGAGAGATCTGGTAATCTCTCAGAATGAACTTTGCCTTCATCTTGGCGATCATCTGATCCCAGCTTTTGATCTTCCTCTTGTCTTTGGAATGTTTTTTTGCCTGCAGCTCGTCCCACCATAAGGCTGCATGTCCCTTCAGCTTCGTGACTGCATGCCTCACCTTCTTATCCTCTTCGATATCCTCATAATCGAAGTAGGTGTCGAGCGCTCGGACCCAATCCAACAACTCCTCTGCATTTAGACTTCCCTCATAAATGGGAATGTCCATCTTCGTCTTCGAGCTCATCCTCGAAATGGCTTTGATCAGCCTTTCTGTCGAGGCATCCTCTGCCGAGACTTCTTCGACGTCGTGTCCAGTTTCTTCTTCAATATCAGGATCGCTGAACTCTCCTGCGTCGGCTCCATGCCTCTGGGTGGTCTCCATATCCTCGAGTCTCGCCCCGAGATATCGAATCTAACGCTCCATCTCTGCATTTCCTGCCGGCCTTCCTCTTCTTCGGGCATCCCTGTCCTCACGATCAGGAGACTGCCTTTCTCTTCTGGGCAGCATTTTGAAATCTGCTTCCCTCTGCTACCTGAACAAAGAGAATTCCACAGCCTCAGCTCTGATACCACTTGACAACAACCCCGCCCTCGACGGCACGGTCGCACCACCAGGACCTCTGAGTTCTTGGCCCGAAGAGTTATCAACTCTCCAACTCCCTCTGGAGTTCTTTACCCACAGTTACTTCCGGCGATCCCCCTTTCCTTAGTTAATGAAGGATCGGCTCTCGCGACTTCATGAATTCCACAACGGGGGAACTGGACTCTCGGATTCCGAGACCCGATGTTTTTGGTCAACGTTGAATTTCTCTCGTTTTGTCGGGACCTCACGCTATCGTGACTCGCGACTAGCGTTTCTAGACCTTCGAGTTCTCAACTTCCGAGACCCGAAGTGCCGAGATGCCGAGACTCGGAATCTCGCGACCTTGCACTCTCGTCACTCCCGAGATCAGACTTGAGGCCTCTAGCTCCCGAGATCCGATATCCCGAGACCACCTGTCACATCATCTATCCCGACGTGCACCATGCAAAACTCTCCTGGACATCGCGTTTCGCATCCTCGTGACCTCGTTCTACGAGAAACAGGGATATTCCCTCGTGAACTCTCGATACATATGACCCACAGTCAGGTCGCGATCTTAGAGATTCCTCCACGAAAACTCAAGTCGTCGATTCTCTTCTTCTTGAAGAATTCCTCCGTTCACCACCTTTGTTCTGTGTGGCCTCCACTGGGGTCGATTCCACAGTGAATCAAAGGAACTATCCCCCCTGATCTTTTACCGACTCAGACTCCTTCAAGGATTTCTCGAACACGCTCCTTGTGCTCAGTCTTCAATCACTTCTGAAAGTGTTGAAGTATTCTAGGTCCCGTGCGTCCACGCTCGCAATGGCTTCAACCTTCCCCTTCTCAGACTTGCTACTGAGACTTCGCGTCCAACCTGCACTCACCTGCACGACTTGAACAATCTCAAATTAACCTGGGTAACAGAGAACAAAAGTTCAACTACTTAGCCTCCTCGACGCACTCTATGCGGAGGTGTTCAACTACACTCGATGCAGGGATCTCCTGGCCTAAGCAGAGAAAAAATTGAAACTCGTTCCTTCATTCTCTCAGGTTTCGAACCTGATATGCAATCACATAAACAACATATAATAGATAAGCATAAAAAGAAGCAAACATGCACAAGCATAGTATCAACAACACACAAAAATCAAACACGTCCATGGAAATTGAATCAAAGCTCTTCCTATTAATTCAATAA
>ML812379.1:12282-34770 GCA_009831015.1 Picea engelmannii
ATTTCTCTATAATAGTTTTAGGGGATGGAAAATACTATATAAAGATATAGAAGTATTTTTAAAAGGTGTCTTGGTAATCATTTGTAATTTGAGCTCTGATTTGTTGGAGGTTGGCCCCTCGAAGAGGCAAGTGAACATTGCTTCCATATCAATAAAGATATCATATTTTGATCATATTGTCCATTGTTCATTGTTATTTATGTAGTATATATGAGTAATATTTGTGTTTATGCTCTGAATATTTATATTTAGTACATCACAAGTGGTATCAGAGCACTTTCCTGGCACCATTTTTAGAGCAATTTGTTTTCAGACTAAAGACATGTTCTAGCATCTATAAATAACATAGAGATATGTTGTTAAGAAGGTACACATATAGTTGGGGAAGCATACACACAAGAACTGCAATAGGTTTCACCTAGTTTGAAACCCTTGTAACCTGTATTGGTACCCCTTTGAGTAGTACTGCATCAGACATCACAGATGTGAAATTCACTTCCACGTACCCTAGAGTATATCAAAAGTCATGTAGGTGTCCTGAAATCAACCTTAAGTCAGTCGCTCAACCACCTGACTGTTATAGTGGCACCAATAATAGCACTTGAGAATATTACTCTCATGTACCTGGGTAATCGAGTAGTACGACTAATGGTACATTCGAACCTCCTTACTTAAATCCTTGAGATATTGGATTGAGTACTATTGTTGGACCCCTCTAGTATATCAGAGAGCTATAGCACATGGAACTCCTTTTTCCTTAGGACCCTTGCAACCTTAATCCTTGTTGTCAGTCCAAAAACATTTTGCAACCAAGGGCTCTGTTGAAATTTTGATCTTGGAAACCATGCTTCCTACTTCTAGTTTGGTAAATTCCTACATAATATTCACTTTTAATAATTTGAGCATTTTTTCATTGTAGTATTTATCAATTCAGAGTATAACCCTGCAAAAGTTGTTAAAAAAAAAGAGTATAGAGTGGTCCCACCAGCACCCTTATTTGGTACCTATCTCACTAGACTCCTAACATCATGTTTATTGTAGTGATACCCCTCTTCCATAAGACCTTTTTTATGTGGACACCCTCACCCTATTATTGACTTCCTATCTCAAAAACTCCAGAAATTCACACCGATCACATCCCTACAACTCTCCAGTAAGAAATTTTGTGTGGACCTTATATCCCCATCTCCCTAGCCCCACCCACCTATCCCATTTTTCCTTGAGCACCCCCTCCAAATGGTCACCCAAAATTAAGATCTTGGCAGCCACATTGTTAACGTGGAACATCTCTATCAAAATTTGCAAACCAAACTCACGTAAGCTCAAGTTGATACTAAAAGAAACTTTTCTATAGTTAATGACCAACTTGATACACTAACTACCAAGCTCATCACACTAGATGGCATGCAAAAAACAACATCTCTACATTTCTTCAAAATTTCACAAATGCCAACTTCCTGGAACATCCCTTACACTAAGAAGGAGTTGAATCATCCCCATCCATGGTGCTTCACTCTCACACCCCTATTCATGATCTACACCTTCTTGAAGTGGATGTGGATAAATTTGATGGCTCAGACCCCACTACCTAGGTCACTCAAATGGAACACTATTTTTCACTATATGGCATCACTGATGACTTTATGAAGCTTCATGTTGGTGCCTTATATTTATATCCCGATCATTGGAAATGGTAGCAATGGCATAAGAATTCCCATAAAGGTTATATTTCTTGGACTCAATTTGTTACAAATATTTATGACCATTTTGACATCGATTGATATGGATTGTAAAAGGAACGAAATTGGAAATAGGCAAGTAATGTGACAAAATAGAGTAAATGTGACAAAATCAAATAAGGAAAATAATATGGCAAGAAATAAACGTTTTTTATTAAATGGAAGAATATTTAGAACTACATCATGAATGGAATAATCTCCTTTACAATGAAAAGCTCGTATATATAGTAATTACAAGGTCCTCATAGGGTCATGTCTTTTCATTATTTAATTGTTATGCATTCATGTTTTTTCATTATTTAATTGTTATTTGTTCATGTATTTTCATTATTTAACTGTTATTTATTCATGTGTTTTCATTATTTAATTGTTATGTGTTCTATTTTTCAAATACCATGGGCTACAAAAGAAACATGGGTGAATTCCATGGGTTAAAAAACAAAACTACGCGCATGGCTTTTCTCCATTTATTATTATAAATATTTATTATTATTCTTTTTCCCACCAAGTACCATGGGTGTATATTCCTAATGGTAAAATGAAACAATTACCATGGTGATTTGGTGGAAGAGTTGGATGGCCACCAATTTCCACTTGGATCATCAATACTCATCATTTGGGTGGCTTAACCAAGCTTAAATAGTCAGGTATAGATGAATATTACATCTCTAATTTTGAGTAACTAGATTTCTACACAGAAGGCATGTCGGATACCTTTTTCATATAATGTTTTATTAGCAATCTAAAGGAAGAAATCCATGCTCATGCCTCAATGGCTCTCCCTACCACTTGGCTCAAAGCCACTCACCAAGCTAGGGAAGAACAACATGTTGTTACTACTCAAATAAAAAAAAACATCCTTTATTCCCCGCCCCCATCCCACCAATCCTTCTCTTCCCTCTCCTTCTCTCACGATCCACAAATTACCTAGGGCTAAAATGGTCAAACGTCAACTTAAAGGCCTTTTTTACAATTGCGATGACAAATATTTACCTAGGCACAAGTGTAAGGAGAAGAAACATTTTATGTCCATTTCCAAATACAATTTCGAAGATGGTGGTGATGCTCTCCCTCAAGAACCTCTACCTCAGCCAAATTATGACATCCCCCCTTCTAATCAACACATTGTGGAACCCCAAATATCCCTCCATGGCTTGACTAGTATTTCAACTCCCCAAACACTTAAATTAATTGGCTATATCAAGCATCGTAAACTCATTATCTTAATTAAAAGAGGCAACACCCATAACTTTATTCACCATTGTGTTGCCCAAGAGACACATTGCTATATCCATGCAATGAACAACTTTCAGATCATGATTGCTAATGGTGTCTCCATGAAGTGTGGGGATCGTTGTGAGAATGTGTTCCTTCAAATTGGATATTATTATTTGAAATACCACATGTTTTCCATTGAAGCGGGTGATTTTCACATTGTTCTAGGTGTTGAATGGTTGCTCACATTGGGTCTCATCACCATGGATCTCGAGGAGTTATACATGAGTTTCCAACAAGTTGGGCACCATTAGACTCTCCAAGGAATCATTGCAGGTTCTCCAATGATTGTCATCTCGCATTGTATGGAAAAACTCCTAAAAAAGGCCATTTTTGAATTATCACCCAATTTCATGATATTCAATCCTTTGACACCCCTTCCCAACCTATCCATCCTGACATGTAGTCCCTTTTAACCAAACACCAATCATGTTTTGAAACCCCCCAAGGGCTCCCACCCTCCCATGGTGCCTATGATCATTCCATTCCCCTCATACATGGTATCCTCCCACCTAATTTTCACCCTTATCGCCACCCCTTTGCTTAGAAAAATGAAATTGGAAGCTTGCTCAAGAATTGTTAGTTGCAGGTGTTATCTGCCCTAGTATTGTTGGTTATGGAACCTGATTATCTTCATGATTCAGAATTCTTGTTTCAATCATGTTTGGATTCCATTTCCTAATGGGGGGGGTGAGGGGGGTATTTCCCCCTCACATCTCTCACCAAGGGGGTCCAGGGGTGGGCAGCGAGAACTTTTGGAGCCCCCCGACGAGGGATTCGGGGGTAGCACCCCTGAAGAGAAATTTTGGAAAAATTTTCCTTGTTAAATATTGTAATTTTGTATTTAATCTGGACCATTCATTATAAGGTCATATATCTGACAGTATAAGTTATGTTAGGGATTTCTTCCCTAGAAAGAAACCCTCTTTTATGTATGATGGAATTGTATTATGGTTGTGCGAGCAAGTGCATATTGTATTCTGAGAGAGGAGACTATGAAAGAAAGAAGAGGAAGTTACAACGGGTATGTTGTAGGTTGTATCCCTTCATTTGTTGGATAATAATAAAAGGAAGGACCTGGTCATTTCTCTGGTGGAAGTAGCCCACATTGTGTGAACCATGTATATATGTCTCTATTCTATTTTGTATCTTCTGTGTTTTATTTCCACATATGTTTTATTGTATTGCTCCATGATCCTGTTTTTCTAACAAGTACAAGTCCTTATTCATCCCTAATGATCATGGTACTCAAAAAATAAGGCACTTAGCACATGTGTCATGATTTCCATGCTCTCAACAAAATCACAATCAAGGACAAGTTTCCCATTCCAATTATTGATGATCTTTTGGATGAACTTAAAGGTGCCCAATTATTTACCAAACTTACCCTCCATTGAGGCTATCACCAAATATGTATGAAAGAGGTTGATATTCCCAAAATTTATGTTCACACACATGAAGTCCATTATGAGTTCTTGGTGATGCATTTTAGCCTTTGTAATGCACCCTCCACCTTCCAAAGTCTTATGAATCATATATTTAAACCCTTTCTAAGTCATTTTGTCCTAGTCTTTTTTTATGACATTCTCATCTACAACAAAACTTGGTAGGCCCATGTTACCCATGTAGACCGAGTTTTACAACTAAGTTTATCATCATCAACTATTTCTAAAGAGGTCCAAATGTGTCTTTGGCATTAAATCGGAAGTTGAATATTTGGGCCATATTGTTAGTAAGGATGTTGTATGAGTGGACCCAAAGAAAATTGAAGTGATGAAGGATTAGCTGCGTCCTATGAATCTTAAAATTTTATGGGTTTTCCTTTGTCTAACTATTGATTAAGGTTGGTTGTCATTGATGTCAACCCTTGAAGAAAGTCCGACAGCAAATTCCAATAGCACAAAGGTTTGGGTAATGGACCCAAGTTTGTTTGATGTAAAGATGACTCGTTATTGTCTTGTCATGGTTGATAAGAAGTACAAATGGATGAACTCCAAAGTGGTCCCCTTATGGTGAAATCCCTCATGGGAAGACGCTTTGTGGATTGAGATGTTCTAGAAGTATGGTTAGAGAACCCATTCTTAATTTTGGAATAATGAGATGAAGGTCAATGAATTTTTTAGTGAAACTATCCTAGATGGATAGTGTTTGTCATGCCATTTTCAGTGGTATGTGGAACATCACATAACTCCTCACAGTTAGAGAGTTATGGCCATGTAAAGTTGGAGGACCCTCATGAGTCATCTAGAAGCCCCAAAAAGTCAAAGTGTTTGCAAAAGAAATTATTTAAATAATAAAGTTAATGAAGAACTCCCTAAAATAAGGAAAGTGGGATGCTACATGAAAGTATAAATAAGAGGCAAGTCTCTCTCATTTAATCACACTTGAACACATTGAATATCTTTTTTTGTGTGAGGCTTATTGCAAGTACTCATTGATACATCTAAAGTTGTGAAATTCTGAGGTAGTACGAAGGGTTGATGGTGAAATTCTCAGAATTACAGCGAATACAAAAAAAAAACCTATTACTGAGGCGTATGCAGGCTGATAGTGTATTAGGGTGTGTACATACTAAGGCGTATGTAGACTGACAATGTATTAGGGTGCGTACGTACACGGTATGGCAGTGTATTAGGGTGCGTACATGTTGGTAAAGCCATGGAAACTTGAGAAAATGAAGATGCAGAGGTTCTAGATTCTGAGATCAAGCTCCTAGAAAGGTCTACAGTGCTCAGATACATCAGATCTATCCATTAGTTCAAAAGGTATGTCTTATTTCTATGAATAGTTGGATTTTGATGTATGCATGAGAAATGGTTATGGAGATTTGAGGATTCTCCCTAGAAAGACTAGTGGCTGCATGGGTTCTTCTGTATAAGTCAGATCTATAGAAATATAGTGTTGGTATATTTATCATTGATACTTCTTTTTTAGGCACATATTGTATTTCTTAGCATATGGTTAAGGGTTTTTATGGTACATGGTTGAGAGCTTCAATTTGTGAAGTGGTTGATGTATTGAGAGGTTGAATACCAGAGAGGGTTTGATGTCTAGATCATGTGAGGGATATTATACTTGTTTATGATTACACACATTTATATGGCACATGACTAGAGAGATATATATAGAGATTTTGGGTAAAGAGGATGCGAGCACACAGTCTGGACATAGTGACAGGTTACAGATCTATGTGAAAGAAGTTACAGAGGGTCAGAAGTTTTCAAGAGAAAAGAAACCATAGTTTTCAGAAGGCATACACAGGTTGCATAACAGTTTGGTCGTGTACATATGTGGGTTGTATAACATATAGGGCGCGTATATACATGTGATGCAGTGCTACAGGTCGAGTACCTATTATATTTTGTTGATACATGTTCAGTTCAGGTACAGATTGATTACAGGGAAGTTGTACAGGTTGGATATAGATCAGTGGTATAGATTGATACAATTGTACAGTGGTATATCTCACAGTGATAGTGTGACAGTGGTTCCATCATTCTACTACTACTTCAGGGTGGTTGGATGGGGCAAGGACAGGTGGTTGTAGCCACCCTCTGGTTGTAGAGGGAGAACTTAGGGGGTTGTAGCCTCCTTTTGGTTGTAACCAAAGGAAGTTGGTGCTTCCAATGAATGTAATTCCTCAAGACATATAAGAAAAATAATTATGTGGTTTTCTCCCGCTTTGGGTTTCCACATAAAACACCGGTGTACTATGTATGTGTATGATTGTTCATTTGTTCATTGCTTATTTACTCTGCAGTTATTGGATGATAATGCTACATTGATATAACACTTGGATTACATGGTTAAAAAGGATTAGATTTATCTATTACTGATTCACCCCCCCTCTCAGTAATCCAACAATTGGAATCAGAGCAGGTTCCTTGAGAAATCAATTTAACCACTGAAAGGTAGATCATGGAGAGCAGCAACTTGTATAAAAATGGAATACCACAGTTTGATGGACAGAAGTATGCATTTTGGAGCATAAGGATGAAGACATATATACAAGCACAGGGATTTGAGATTTGGAAATCAATTGTAGATGGATACACAGTACTAGCAGTTCCACCAAAAAATGACAAAGCAGTGAAACTCGGTCAGAATAATTCCAAATCCACAAATGCACTTCTCAATGGTCTTGGTGAAACGGTATTCACCAAAGTTGCACATTGTAAATCCACTAAAGATATTTGGGACAAACTTCGAAATATTTATGAAGGAGATTCAAAATTCAAAGCAGCAAAGCTTCAAACTTACAGGGGTCAGTTGGAACAACTAAAGATGAAGGAAGATTAGAATATTGCAATTTACTTGTTACGATTCGATGAAACAATAAATGCAATCATGGGATTGGAAGAAGAAATCGAAGAATCTCTAATTGTTCAAAAGGTACTAAGATCTCTTCCTATGAGATTTGACCCTAAGATATAAGGACTAGAAGAAAGAGTAGATCTAAACTCAATAAGCATGGACGAGCTACATGGAATATTCACAGCATATGAAATGAGAACTAAACAGGAAAATCCATATGTAAAAGAAGCAGCCTTCAAAGCATCCAAAAGATCAAAGAAAAAGGGAAAGAAACAAGAAAAATAACATAGCATCAATAGTGACATCTCGGAAGATGATGAAGAAGTGGCCAACTTTGTCAAAAGACTGAACAAGGGAACCAACGGTAGGTATAGAGGTAATCTTCCTTTAATTTGTTTTAAGTGTGATGGTATTGGTCATTTTTCTAAACAAATGTCCTCATAAGAAAAATATAAATGATGAAGGTTACTCAAAAATAAAACAAACATATAAAGGCAAAAGAACCACAAAGAAAGTTTTCAATAAAATCTCGTGCACCAAAGAAGACATCTCATCATCAGATGAAGATGAAGTCAGTGACAATGAGACAGAAAGAATTCTATTCATGGTAGTAGAAGACTCTAATAAATAAGACTTTGAAGAAGAATATGAAGAAGTTGAAGAATAATATGAAGAAGTCGAAGAAGAAATTGAAGAGGCAGAAGTTGACTACCAAGAGGAATTGATGAGTGCCATAGAAGTTATCAGAAGAGAAAAGAGGAAAAACAAGAAGTTACAAGTGGAACTAGACAAGAAAGAAGACACTCTTGAATTAGAACAAATGATCACAAATTTGAAGGTTCAAATTGAAGAAGATAAAAGAATTGAAGAAGCACTCAAAGAACAGCTATAAAAAAGAGACAATATCATTGAAAATTTGAAAGCAGAGATTGTCACATTAAGAAAGGATATTCAAAAGAAAAATATGCAAAACATCTCAAAAGTTTTGAATGACATGATCAGCAGTCAAAGGCCTAATCATGACAAGTCTGGACTTGGATACAATCAGACAGAAAAGGTATCAAGCTCCAAAACAACAAAACAAGAAACATATCCAAAAATCTATGCAGAAATAATCAAAGGGGATAGGAAGGTCTACAGAGAAAATTACAGGGACACTCCTCCACCGAGAAGATTCGGATTTCAGAATTAACGACCGATAGAAACAGATAGGTCTCAGGAAGAAGAAGGATTCATTAGAGCACCTCCTTTCAGAAGATCTTCAACTCCTAGGTATCAAACTATTGTTTTTGGTTTACTTTATGCATGTAATAATTTTGAACATAAAGCTGTGAATTGCAGAGCTAACAACAGGAACATAAACAACTTTGAAAGTCATACACAAAAGGGTTAACCAAGAAGGCCTAGTGAAACACAGAGAAGAAGTTACAACAGGTTTGAATCATTGAGCACTGAAGTGGAATGCTACAAGTGTAACAACTTTGGACACATGGCCAAAGATTGTAGAATGACAATACCTCCTAGAGAACCACAACAGAACAACAACAATGACATAAAGGAACCTCATAAAAGGACATGGATAAGAAAGCAGAATCAGTACAGCAATGAAGAATGCACATTCGCCCAACAAGATAAGCAGAAGAAACGTGGTTGGTATGTTGACAGTGGTTGTTCAAAACACATTACAGGTGATAGATACAGGTTTCTTACATTAAGAAAGGAAAGATATGGATCACTCTCCTTCAGAAATGATGATTCAGCTAAAATCATTGGAAAAGGCATAATCATAATTGGGAACAAGAATACAAAGGCAGAAAATGTTCTACTAGTAAAATATATGAAACATAATATTCTAAGTGTGAATCAAATGTGTGACCAAGGTCATAAAGTTTCTTTCGATTCACAAAAGTGTGAGATAAGAAAATAAGGTTCAGGAAAATTGATTGCTACATCTGCGAGAACTTCAAGAAACATATATGTGTTAAGTGAAATTGGAAATGAAAAGTGTTGTCTACGAAAGGAAGATGAAAGTTGGCTATGGCACAGAAGAATGGGTCACATACATTTTGATAACCTTGTCAAAGTCAGCAAAACAAAAGCAGATAGATAAATTCCCCATATCACAAAACCAACAAACACTTTATGCAAGCATTGTCAAAAAGGAAAGAAAACAAAGACCATGTTCAAATCAAAGGAATATTCAACGACAAGACCACTGGAAATTGTGCATACTGATCTAGTTGGACCAACTACAACAAAGGGTTTAAAAGGTGAGAAATATTTTATGCTATTAGTTGATGATTATACAAGAATGACTGCAGTTTGTTTTCTCAAGAACAAGTCATAAGCTTCTAAACACTTCAAGATCTACAAGGAAATGGTTGAAAATGAAATGGATTCAAAAATCAAATGCTTGAGATCTAATAATGGAGGAGATATCACTTCAAAGCAATTTATGTACTACTGCAGCAGTCATGGAATAAAAAGGCAATTCTTCATTGCTAGGACACCTCAACAGAATGGAGTTGTTGAAAGAAAGAACAGGACAGTACAGGAAATGGCTCGAACAATGTTAATGGATTCCAAATTGACAGATATTTTTTGGACACAGGAAGTGCATATAGAAGTTCACATTCAAAATAGAGTAGTGCTCATAAACAACACTAACAAAACTCCCTACGAGCTATGGAAAGGAAGACCAGCAAATGTGAAGAACTTCAGAGTTTTTGGAAGAAAATGTTACATCAAAAGAGAAGATGGAAGAATGGGAAATTTTGACTCTCATGTGGACAAAGGAGTACTTGTTGGTTACTCAAATACAAGGAAAGCATAGAAGTGTTACAACCTGAGATTGAACAAATTTGTGGAAAGCATCAATGTAACAATTGATGAAACAGGTAAACAAGAATTAAAGGAAGAAGAAAATGAATCAATGGAATAGTTTTACGAAGAAGAAATAGAAGATGAAAAAGAAGGGGGAAATGAAGAGGTTCTAAAAGAAGCAGAAGAGAAAGTTCAACAAGTGCCTCCAAAGACACCTAGCAGACGAGTACAGAAGAATCATCCTCAAGATCAGATTATCGGAAACAAAGATGCAGGAGTTGAGACTAGAAGAAGAATTTGTTCACTAGAACAAACGCACCTAGCACTCTCATCTATGATTGAACCAACCTATTATGAAGAGGCCAGCAAGGATGAATTTTGGAATAAGGCCATGGGTGAAGAATTTGATCAAATAGAGAAAAATGACACTTGGGAATTGGTTCCAAGACCGAAGGATAATAATGTGATCGGCACAAAGTGGGTATACAATAATAAATTGAATGAAGATGGACAGGTTACAAGGAACAAAGCTAAATTGGTATGTAAATGATATGCACAGGTTGAAGGAATCGACTTTGAAGAGAAATTTTCCCCAGTTTCCAAAATGGAAGCAATCTTATTGTTTTTAGCTTATGCATGCTCCAAAAATATTAAAATGTATCAGATGGACATAAAATCATCTTTTATGAATGGGGAACTTGAAGAAGAAGTCTACACTGAACAACCAAAAGAATTTCAGTTGTTGGAGAACGTAGATTATGTGTGTAAATTAAATAAGGCCTTGTATGGTCTAAAACAGGCTCCTAGAGCATGGTACTCTATACTGGATAAATATCTACAGCAAGCAAGGTTCAAAAAAGGAAGTGCAGATAGCAACCTCTACATCAAGGTAAGTAAAGGTAGTATTTTATTAATTGAATTTTATGTTGATGATGTTATTTTTGGTAGTGATGATGACAAGTTAAGACAAAAATTTGCAAAGGATATGCAGAATGAATTTGAAATGTCATTACTTGGAGAACTATCCTTCTTTCTAAGAATTCAGATACGTCAAAGAAACCAAGGAAATTTTATTTCTCAAACCAAGTATATCATAGAAATGCTAAAGAGGTTTGGAATGGAAGATTGCAAACCAGTTATGACTCCCATGCAAACCAGTTGCAAGTTAAGCAAAGATGATGATTCAAAGTCTACAGATCAGAGGAAATACATGTCAATGATTGGTAGCCTACTATATGTGACAGCATTCAGACCACATGTAATGTAGGAAGTTGGACAGGTGGCACGATTTCAAGCAGCACCAAAGGAATCACATGTATTAGCAGTGAAGAGGATTTTCAGATATCTCAAAGGAACAGAAGAGTTTGGATTATGGTATCGAAAAGGAAAGGATCTATCACTTTTTACCTACACATATGCAGATTGGGCAGGTTGTATTGATGATTGACGAAGCACCAGTGGAGTAGAATTATACTTGGGTGAGTGTTTAGTATCATGGCTAAGCAATAAGCAATCAACAATATCTTTATCTACAGTCAAGGCAGAGTATATTGCAGCAGCATCATGTTGTACACAGGTTCTTTGGATGAAACAAACTCTGAAAGATATACAGGTTGAGTATGATGAGCCCATTCCAATCTATTGTGATAATACAAGCATCGTCAGTATCTCAAAGAACCCGATGATGCACTCCAAGATGAAGCACATTCCAATCAAGTATCACTTTCTATGGGAACAGGTTGCAAAAAAGAACATCAGAGTTGAGTATGTGGGCACAAAATAACAAGTGGAAAACATATTTACAAAACCACTTCCACGAGAAGCCTTTGAGTATCTTCGCCATAGACTCGGAGTTTGTTTTACTCCAAAATGAATGCTTTTGAATGCTTATCTTATATGTCTTAGATGTACATGAGGAAGAACCATAAAGAGGATAGTTCAGTTAGGGGGAGTAGCCCCAGATGGAAAGATACATTTGTCATTGATGACAAAGGGGGAGATATTTATTTGATGCAGAGGACAGAAGCATGATTCCAGGGGGAGAAATGGTCACAAAGATGTAGAGGACAAAGGCATGGTTCCAGGGGGAGCATGAGTGATATGAATTCAGTATTGCATGACATGATTTCAGTATTGCATCAAAATGTTTCCATCAATGCCAAAGGGGGATATTGTTGATTAAGGTTGGTTGGCATTGATGTCAACCCTTGAAGAAAGTCCGGTAGCAAATTCCAGTAGCACAAAGGTTTGGGTAATGGACCCAATTTTGTTTGATGTAAAGATGAATCATTATTTTCTTGTCATGGTTGATAAGAAGTACAAATGGATGAACTCCAAAGTGGTCCCCTTATGGTGAAATCCCTCACGGGAAGACGCTTTGCGGATTGAGTTATCCTAGAAGTAGGGTTAGAGAACCCATGATTAATTGTGGAATAATGAGATGAAGGTCAGTGAATTTTTCATTGAAACTATCCTAGATGGATAGTGCTTGTCATTCCATTTTTGGTGGTATATGGAATGTCACATAACTCCTCACGGTTAGAGAGTTATGGCCATGTAAAGTTGGAGAACCCTCATGAGTCATCTAGAAGCCCCAAAAAGTCAAAGTGTTTGCAAAAGAAATTATTCAAATAATAAAGTTAATGGAGAACTCCCTAAAATAAGGAAAGTGGGATGCTACATGAAAGTATAAATAAGAGGCAAGGCTCTCTCATTTAATCACACTTGAACACATTGAATATATTTTGGTGTGTGAGGATTATTGCAAGTACTCATTGATACATCTGAAGTTGTGAAAGTCAGAGGTAGTATGAAAGGTTGAGGGAGAAATTCTTGGAATTACAGCGAGTACAAAAAAAACCCTATTTGTTGAGGCGTATGTGGGTTGACAGTGTATTAGGGTGCGTACATACTGAGGCGTACGTTGGCTGACAGTGTATTAGGGTACGTATATATGTGGGTTGGTAGTGTATTAGGGTGCATACATGTTGGTAAAGCCATGGAAACTTGAGAAGATGAAGATGCAAAGGTTCTAGATTCTGAGATCAAGCTCCGAGGAAGGTCTACAGTTATCAGATACAACAGATCTATCCATTGGTTCAAAAGGTATGTTTTATTTCTATGAATAGTTGGATTTTGATGTATGCATGAGAAATGGTTATGGATATTTGAGGATTCTCCCTAGAAAGACTAGTGGTTGCATGGGATCTTTTGTATAAATCAGATCTACAGAAATACAGTGTTGGTATATTTATCATTGATACTTCTTGTTGAGGCACATCATGTATTTCTTGGCATATGGCTAAGGGTTTTTATGGTACATGGTTGAGAGCTTTGATTTGTGAAGTGGTTGATGTATTAAAAGGTTGAATACCAGAGAGGGTTTGATTTCTGGATCATGTGAGGGATATTATACTTGTTTATGATTACACACATTTATATGGCACATGACTAGAGATATAGAGAGAGAGATTTTGGGTAAATAGGATGCGAGCATAGGGTACATATACAGTCTAGACATAGTGATAGGTTACATATCTATGTGAAATAAGATACAGAGGGTCAAAAATTTTCAAGAGAAAGGAAACCCTAGTTTTCAGAAGGCATAAACAGGCTTCATAACAGTTTGGTGACATACAAACGCGGGTTGCATAACATATAGGGCACATACATATGTGTGTTGCAGCACTACAGGTCACGTACCTGTTGTATTTTGTTGATACATGTTCAGTTCAAGTACAAATTGATTACAGGACAGTTGTACAAGTTGGCTACGGATCAGTGGTACAAATTGATACAGTTGTACAGTGGTATATCTCACAGTGATAGTGTAGCAATGGTTCCATCATTCTACTTATAATTCAGGGTGGTTGGATGGGGCAAGGACAGGTGGTTGTAGCCACCCTCTGCCTGTAGCCGAAGAACTTAGGGGGTTGTATCCTCCTTCTGGTTGTAGCCAAAGAATTGGGGAGTTGGAGCTTCCTTCAGGTTGTAGCCTAAGAAACTAGGGGGTTGGAGCCTCCTTCCAGTTGCAGCTAGAAAACAAAGGAAGTGATGATTAAGGTTGGTTGTCATTAATGTCAACCCTTGAAGAAATCCCCGTAGCACAAAGGTTTGGGTAATGGACCCAATATTGTTTGACGTAAATATGGCTCATTATTGTTTTTTAATGGTTAATAAGAAGTAAATATGGATGAACTCCAAAGTGGTCCCCTTATGGTGGAATCCCTCATGGGAAGACGCTTTGCGGAGTAAGAGAACCCATGATTAATTATGGAATAATGAGATGAAGGATAGTGAATTTGTCAGGGAAACTATCCTAGATGGATAGTTCTTGTCATGCCATTTTTGGTGGTATGTGGAACGTAACATAACTCCTCACGGTTAGAGAGTTATGGCCATGAAAATTTGGAGACCCTAGGTTTGGGTAATGGACCCAATTTTGTTTGATGGGTAATGGTATGAGTTATGATATTATTTTTTATGATACTATTATATATGGATAGTACATTTCATGCCATTTCTGGTGGTATGTGGAAGGTCACATAACTCCTCACGGTTTGAGAGTTATGGCCTTACGAAGTTGGAGGACCCTCATATGTCATCTAGAAGCCCCAAAAGGTCAAAGTAGTCAAAATGGTTTAAGAGATTTTCAAAGGATAAATAATAAATTGAAGTGATGAGTGTATTATAATTCAAATTGAATACAAAATAAATTATTTCAATAATAATTTTAATGGAGAAATTAGAAGTGGGTTAACCCTAAAATAAGGAAAGTCGACCAAGTGACCTAGAAGATGTTTTTAAGGAAGCTACTTGGAGAGTATAAATAAGAGGCAAGGCTCTCTCATTTAACACACTCTTGATCATATTATATATCTATAGGTGTCTAAGGTATACAAGGATATATAAACTAGAATTCTGAGTGAAGGTGAAGAAAAGAAGGCCGAAATGCAAGGAAGGATAAATTCTTTTGAAGGTGCTTTCTAAGGTATGTTATTTACAGGCCACCTCACCATTTTCACTATAACTTTTTTTCTATAATGATTCAGACCGTGAAATTTTTATTCCATTGAGAAAACATATCCAAGTATTTGTGGTAAAAAGTTCAGCTTGTGGGTCGTTTTATTTTTGGAGTTACACTCCATGGAAAATAGGGTTTGTGGCTAGTCCTGAAACTAGTCAAAAACAGGTGTTTCGGGTATAAATGTCATAAATTCTTCATAACAGATCCAAATTTAGTGAAACCAAATGTGTTGGTTATAGTACAGTCTTTAGTATGTTGTGTAATAGTTTCAGAATGATTCAAAAAATATTTTGTGCATGGCATGCTCTACAAGGCCGCTCTCTAGAATAAGCCAAATTTCAGCAAGGTATGTCATGTTTTCTATAATTCCTTTTCTGAGAGGTTCCAAGTAGTGAAACCTGGAGGAATTGCACAAAACACACTCAAGAACATTCGGTATCCTTTTCAGATCTTTATTCATTACAAGTACAAAGTTATCATCATTTCAAGTTAGGGTTGTTGACTAATCAAAAAACTAGTCCTGTGAGAAGTTTGATGAAGATGCTAGTCTGTTGTTGTCAAAGTTAAGGAAGGTTTGTAGGCATGTGATCATATACACCAGGTATATTACAGAGTTACAAATCATATTTGGATGATGATGAGGGATTTTTTTTAAGGTACAGGTTGATTACAGGTTGTTTGGTACAGGTTGGTGCATGGTTGATGCATTTGCTTATGGTACAGGTTGATTACAGGTTGAGGTACAAGTTGATGCATGGTTTATATTTATTGGTACAAGTTTACAACGGTATATCTCACAGTGATAGTGTGACAGTGGTTCCAACAATCTATTTCTACTTTAGGGTGGCAGGACGAGGCAAGGACAGGTGGTTGTAGCCACCTTCTGGTTGTAGTTGGAGAACATAGGGGGTTGTAGCCTCCTTCTGGTTGTAGCCAAAGAATTGGGGAGTTGGAGCTTCCTTCAGGTTGTAGCCTGAGAAACTAGGGGGTTGGAGCCTCCTTCTAGTTGAAGCTAGAAAACAAAGGAAGTTGGTGCTTCCAATGAATGTAATTCTTCAAGACATATAAGAAAAAGCATTCCATGGTTTTCTCCTGATTTGGGTTTCCACGTAAAACACTAGTGTACTATGTATGTGTGTGATTGTTTATTTCTTACTGCTCATTATTGGATAATAATTCTACATTGATATAACATTTGAAGTAAAAGGATTACAATTACACTATTACTTATTCACCCCCCTCTCAGTAATCCAACAATTGGTATCAGAGAAGGTTCCTTCAGAAATCAGTTTAACCACTAAAAGGTAGATCATGGAGAGTACCAACTCGTATAAAAATGGAATACCACAGTTTCATGGACAGAAGTATGATTTTTGGAGCATAAGGATGAAGACATATATACAGGCACATGGATTTCAAGTTTGGCAATCAATTGTAGATGGATACATAGCGCCGGAAGTTCCACCAACAAATGAAAAAGTAGTGAAACTCAGTGAGAATAATTCCAAAGCTAAAAATGCACTTTCGAATGGTCTCAGTGATACGGTATTCACCAAAGTTGCACATTGTAAATATGCTAAAGAGATTTGGGACAAGCTTCAAAATATTTATGAAGGATATTCAAAAGTCAAAGCAGCAAAGCTTCAAACTTACAGAGGTCAGTTCGAACAACTAAAAATGAAGGAAGATGAAGATATCGCAGCCTACTTCTTATGAGTCTATGAAACGGTAAATGCAATCATAGGATTGGGAGAAGAAATCAAAGAATTTGTAATTGTTCAAAAGGTACTAAGAGCTCTTCCTATGAGATTCAAACCTAAGATATCAGCACTAGAAGAAAGATCAGATCTAAACTGAATAAGCATGGATGAACTGCATGGAATCTTTACAGCATATGAGATGAGAATTGAACAGGAAAATCCAGATGTAAAAGAAGTAGCCTTCAAATCATCCAAAATATCAAAGCAAAAGAAAAAGGAACAAGAAGAATATAGCAGCAGCAGGGACGTCTCAGAAGATGATGAAGAAGTGGCCAACTTCATCAAAAGACTGAACAAGGGAGACAACGGTAGGTATAGAGGTAATATTCCTTTAATTTGTTTTAATTGTGATGGTATTGGTCATTTTGCTAACAAATGTCCCCTCAAGAAAAAGAGAAATGATGAAGGTTACTCAAAAGGCAAAAGAACTACAAAGAAAGATTTCAAGAAAAGCTCATGTATCAAAGAAGACATCTCATCATCAGATGAAGATGAAGTCAGTGACAGTGAGACAGGAAGAGTTTTATTCATGGCAGTAAAGGACTCTGACAAAGAAGACTCCAAAGAAGAATATGAAGAATCCGAAGAATAAGTCGAAGAAGAAATTGAATAGGCAAAAGTTGACTATAGAGAAGAATTAATGTGTGTCATAGAAGTTATCAGAAGAGAAAAAAAGATAAACAAGAAACTACAAGCAGAACCAGACAAGAAAAAGGACACTCGAGAACTAGAGAAAATGATCACAAAATTGAAGGTTCAAATAGAAGAAGATAAAAGAATTGAAGAAACACTCAAAGAACAACTAGAAGAAAAGGACAAGATCATTGGAAACTTGGAAGCATAGATTGTCACACTAAGAAATGATATTCAAAAGAAAAATATGCAGAATAGCTCAAAAGTTCTGGATGACATTATCAGTAGTCAAAAATCTCATCTTGACAAGTCTGGACTTGGATACAATCAAACAGAAAAGGGATCAAACTCCAAAACAAAAGAGCAAGAAACAAATCCAAAAAGCTGTGCAGAAATAATCAAAGGGGATAGAAAGATATACAAGGAAGATTACAAGGACACTCCTCCACCGAGAAGATTCAGATTTCAGAATCAACAACAGAAAGATGGGCCTCAAGAAGAAGAAGGATTCATAAGAGCACCTCCTTTCAGAAGATCTTCAACTCCCACGTATCAAACTATATTTTTTGTTTTATGTTATGCATGTAATAATTTTGGACATAAAGTTGTAAATTGTAGAGCTAACAACAGGAACAATAACAACTTTGAGAGTCATACACAAAGGGGTTATTTAAGAAGACCTAGTGAAACACAAAGAAGAATTTACAACAGGTTTGAATCCTTGAGCACTGAAGTGGAATTTTACAAATGTAACAATTTTGGACATGTGGCCAAAGATTGCAGAATGACAGTCCTTCCTAAAGTACCTCAACAAAATAACATCAGTCACAAACAGGAATCGTAGAAAACGACATCGATAAGAAAGCAAGATCAATATAGCAATGAAGAATGCACAATTTCTCTAACAGCTAAGCAGAATAAACGTGGTTGGTATGTTGAAAGTGGGTGTTCAAAACACATGACAAGTGATAAAGGAAAATTTCTTACATTACAAAAGGAAAGAAATGGATCAGTCTCCTTCGAAAATGATAATTCATCTAAAATCATTGGAGAAGGCACTGTCTGAATTGGGAACAAGAATGAAAAGGCACAAAACGTTCTACTGGAAGAAGATATGAAACATAATCTTCAAAGTGTGACCAAGGTCATAAAGTTACTTTCGATTCACAAAAGTGTGAGATAAGAAAAGAAGGTTCAGGGAAATTGGTCAGTACAGCTGAAAGAACTTCAAACAACATATATGTGTTAAGTGAAATTGGAAATGAAAAGTGTTGTCTAGGAAAGGAAGATGAAAGTTGGCTATGGCACAGAAGAATGGGTCACATGCATTTTAATAACCTTGTCAAGTTAGAAAAAGAGAAGCAGTCAGAGAAATGCCCCAGATCAAGAAACCAACCAACACTTTATGCAAGCATTGTCAACAAGGAAAGCAAACAAAGACTAGGTTCAAATCAAAAGAATATTCAACAACAAGACCACTGGAAATTGTGCATATTGATCTAGTTGGACCAACTACAACAAATGGATTAAAAGGTGAGAGATACCTTATGTTATTAGTTGATGATTATACAAGAATGACTGTAGTTTTCTTTCTCAAGAACAAGTCAGAAGCTTTTGAAAACTTCAAGATCTACAAGGAAATGGTTGAAAATGAGATGGATTGAAGAATCAAATGTTTGAGATCTGATAATGGAGGAGAGTTCACTTCAAAGGAATTTATGGACTATTGCAGTAGTCGTGGAATAAAAAGGCAATTCTCTGTTGCTAGGACACCTCAGCAGAATGGAGTTGTTGAAAGAAAGAACAGGACAGTACAGGAAATGGCTCGAACAATGATAATGGATTCCAAATTGACAGATATATTTTGGACACATGCAGTGCATACAGTAGTTCACATTCAAAACAGAGTAATGCTCAGAAACAAAACTGATAAAACTCCCTACGAGCTATGGAAAGGAAGACCAGCAAATTTGAAGCACTTCGGAGTTTTTGGAAGCAAATGCTACATCAAAAGAGAAGATGGCAGAATGGGAAAGTTTGACTCTCATGTGGAAAAAGGAATACTTGTTGGTTACTCAAGTACAAGGAAAGAATACAAGTGTTACAATCTAAGATTAAACAAAGTTGTGGAAAGCATCAACGTAACAAATGATGAAACAGGGAGACTAGAATCAAAGGAAGAAGAATTCAAATCAATGGAACAACTTTTCGAAGAAGAAGATGAAAAAGAAGTAGAAGAGGAAGATGAAGATGAAGAGAATTCGATAGAAGCAGAAGAGAAAGTTCAGCAAGTATCTCCAAAGACACCTAGCAAACAAGTTCAGAAGAATCATCCTTCAAATCAGATTATTGGAAACAAAGATGTAAGAGTTGTGACTAGAAGAAAAATCAATTCACCAGAACAAACACACCTAGCACTCTTATCTACAATTGAACCAAATTGTTTTGAAGAAGCCAGCAAGGATGAATTTTAGAATAAGGCCATGGATGAAGAATTGGATCAAATAGATAAAAATGACACTTGGGAATTGGTTCCAAGACCAAAGAATAAGAATGTGATAGGCACAAAATGGGTTTTCAGGAATAAATTGAATGAATATGGACAGGTTACAAGAAACAAAGCTAGATTGGTATGTAAAGGATATGCACAGATTAAAGGAATCGACTTTGAAGAGACATTTGCCCCAGTTGCCAGAATGGAAGTAATCCATTTTCTTTTAGCTTATGCATGCTCCAAAAATGTTAAAGTATATTAGATGGACGTAAAATCAGATTTTTTGAATGGGGAACTTGAAGAAGAAGTCTACATTGAACAACCAGAAGGATTTCAATTGTCAGAGAACACAGACTATGTGTGTAAACTAAAGAAGGCCTTGTATGGTGTAAAACAGGCTCCTAGAGCATGGTACTTTAGACTAGATAAGTATCTTCAATATGCAGGGTTCAGAAAAGGAAGTGCAAACAGCAACCTCTACATCAAGGTAAGTCAAGGTAATATTTTATTAATTGAAGTTTATGTTGATGATATTATTTTTGGTAGTGATGATGACAGGTTAAGCCAGAAATTTGCAAAAGACATGCGGAATGAATTTGAAATGTCATTACTTGGAGAACTATCCTTCTTTATGGGACTTCAGATACGTCAAATCAACCAAGGAATTTTTATTTCTCAAACCAAGTATATCATAGAAATGCTAAATAGGTTCGGAATGGAAGATTGCAAACCAGTTATCACTCCCATGCAAACCAGTTGTAAGTTGAGCAAAGATGATGATTCGAAGTCTACAGATAAGAGGCAATATAGGTCAATGATTGGTAGCCTACTATATGTGACAACATCCAAACCAGATGTAATGCAGGCAGTTGGGCAGGTGGCACGATTTCAAGCAGCACCAAAGGAATCACATGTATTAGCAGTAAAGAGGATCTTCAGATATCTTAAAGGAACATAAGAGTTTGGATTATGGTATCCAAAAGGAAAAGATCTATCACTTTTTTCCTACACAGATGCAGATTGGGCAGGTTGTATTGATGACCGACGAAGCACTAGTGGAGCAGCGTTCTACTTAGATGAGTTTTTGGTATCATGGCTAAGCAAGAAACAATCATTAGTATCTCTATCTATAGTCGAGGCAGAGTATATTGCAACAGCAGCATGTTGTACACAAGTTCTTTGGATGAAACAAACTTTGACAGATATACAGGTTGAGTATGATGAACCCATTCCAATATATTGTGATAATATAAGTGCCATCAGTATCTCAAAAAACCCAGTGATGCACTCCAAGACGATGCACATTCTAATCAAGTATCACTTTCTACGGGAACAGGTTGCAAAAAAGAACATCAGAGTTGAGTATGTGGGCACAAAAGAACAAGTGGCTAACATCTTTACAAAACCACTTCCACGGGAAGCCTTTGAATATCTTTGCCAAAGACTTAGAGTTAATTCTACTCCAAAATGAATGCTTTTTGAATGTTTTTTGAATGCTTATCTTATATGTCTTAGATGTACATGAGGAAGCACCATAAGAGGACAGTTCAATTAGGGGGAGCAACCCTGGATGGAAAGATATCTTTTCCATTGATGACAAAGGGGGAGAGATTTATCAGGCGTAGAGGACAGAGGCATCATTCCAAGGGAGAATACTTATCATTTGCAGAGGACAGAGGCATGGTTCTAGGGGGAGCATGAGTGATATGATTTCATTATTGCATTAGAGTGTTGCCATCAATGCCAAAGGGGGAGATTGTTGATTAAGGTTGGTTGTCATTGATGTCAACCCTTGAAGAAAGCCCCGTAGCAAAAAAGTTTGGGTAATGGACCCAATATTGTTTGATGTATATATGACTCATTATTGTTTTGTCATGGTTAATAAGAAGTGAATATGGATGAACTCCAAAGTGGTCCCCTTATGGTAAATCCCTCACGGGAAGACGCTTTGCAGAGTAAGAGAACCCATGCTTAATTGTGGAATAATAAGATGAAGGACAATGAATTTGTTAGGGAAACTATCCTAGATGGATAGTTCTTTTCATTCCATTTTCGGTGGTATGTGGAACGTAACATAACTCCTCACGGTTAGAGAGTTATGGCCATGAGAAGTTGGAGACCCCAGGTTTGGGTAATGGACCCAAGTTTGTTTGATGGGTAACGGTATGATTTATGATATATTTTCAGATAATACTATTCTATATGGATATTACATGTCATTCCATTTCTGGTGGTATGTGGAACATCACATAACTCCTCACGGTTTGAGAGTTATGTCCTTAAGTTGGAGGACCCTCATATGTCATCTAGAAGCCCCAAAAGGTCAAAGCAGTCAAAGTGGTTTAAGAGATTTTTAAAGGATAAATAATAAAGTGAAGTGATGAGTGTATTATAATTCAAATTGAATACAAAATAAATTATTTC
>ML812379.1:34820-53074 GCA_009831015.1 Picea engelmannii
AATAATAATTTTAATGGAGAAATTAGAAGTGGGTTAACCCTAAAATAAGGAAAGTTGGCCAAGTGACCTAGAAGATGTTTTTAAGGAAGCTACTTGGAGAGTATAAATAAGAGGCAAGGCTCTCTCATTTAACACACACTTGATCATATTGAATATCAATAGGTGTATGAGGTAACCAAGGATATCTAAACCAAAATTCTGAGTGAAGGTGAAGAAAATAAGGCCAAAATGCAAGGAAGGATAAATTCTTTTGATGGTGCTTTCTAAGGTATGTTATTTACAAGTCATATTACCATTTTCGCTATAATTTTTTTTCTATAATGATTCAGACCATAATATTTATATTCCATTGAGAAAAAATATTCAAGTGTCTGTGGTAAAAAATTCATCTTGTGGGTCGTTGTATTTTTGGAGTTACACTCCGTGGAAAATAGGGTTTGTGGCTAGTCCTGAAACTAGTCAAAAACAGGTGTTTCGGGTAAAAACGTCATAACTTCTTCATAAAAGATCCAAATTCAGTGAAACAAAATGTGTTGGTTATATTAAATACTTTAGTATTCTTTTTAATAGTTTCATATCGATTCAACAAATATTTTGGTCGGGGCATGCTCTACAAGTCCTCTCTCTAGAATAAGCCAAATTTCAGAAAGGTATGCCATTTTTTCTATAACTCCTTTTCTGAGAGGTTCCAAGTAGTGACACCTGGAGGAATTGTACAAAACACACTAAAGAACATTTTGTATCAATTTCATATCTTTATTCATTACAGGTGCAAAGTTATCACCATTTCAAGTAAGGGTTGTTGACTAATCCAAAAACTAGTCATGTGAGAAGTTTGATGAAGATGCTAGTCTCTTGTTGTCAAAGTTAAGGAAGTTTTGCAGGCATGTGAGCATATACACCAGGTCTATTACAGAGTTACTAATCATATTTGGATGATGATGAGGTATTTTGGTTAAGGTACATGTATGGTACAGGTTGATTACAGGTTGTTTGGTATAGGTTGGTGCATGGTTGATGCACTTGATTATGGTACAGTTTGATTACAGGTTGAGGTACAGGTTGATGCATGGTGCATATTTATTGGTACAGGTTTATAGCGGTATATCTCACAGTGATAGTGTGACAGTGGTTTCATCATTCTACTTCTACTTCAAGGTGGAAAGACAGGGCAAGGATAGGTGGTTGTAGCCACCTTTCAGTTGTAGCCGGAGAACATAGGGGGTTGTAGCCTCCTTCTGGTTGTATCCAGAGAATTGGGGATTTGGAGCTTCCCTCAGGTTGTACCCTAAGAAACTAGGGGGTTGGAGCCTCCTTCCAGTTGCAGCTGGAAAACAAAGGAAGTTAGTGCTTCCAAGGAATGTAATTCTTCAAGACATATAAGAAAAAGCATTATGTGGTTTTCTCCCGATTTGAGTTTCCACGTAAAACACTGATGTACTGTTTATGTGTGTGATTGTTTAATTTTATTGCTCATTATTGGATAATAATTCTACATTTATATAACATTTGAAGAAAAAGGATTATAATTACGCTATTATTGATTCACCCCCCCTCTCAGTAATCCAACAGGAAGTTGGTGCTTCCAATGAATGTAATTCTTCAAGACATATAAGAAAATGCATAATGTAGTTTTCTCCCGCTTTGGGTTTCCACGTAAAACACTGGTGTACTGTGTATGTATATGATTTTTCATTTGTTCATTTCTTATTTACTCTGCAGTTATTGGATGATAATGATATATTGATATAATACTTGGATTATATGGTTAAAAAGGATTAGATTTCTCTATTACCGATTCACCCCCCCTCTCAGTAATCCAAAACTAACAAGGTACTATATAAAGTTAGTCCAAAACTATGGAAAAATTGTGGCTCCTCTCACTTCCTTACTTAAGAAAAATGCTTTCAATTGGAATGTCGTTGCAAATCAACCCTTTCGGGGATTAAAAGATGATATGTGCAACGCCCCATTACTTTATTTTTCTGACTTCGCTAAGACTTTTTTTTAAGAATGTTATGCCTCAAGAAAAGGCATAGGAGTAGTTCTCATGCAAGAAGGCAGACCCTTGGCCTATACCAGTAAATAGTTTTGTGACAAAAACTTGGGCAAGTCCACCTATGAAAAATAAATGTTTGTTATTTTGCACACTATCGATATATGGCATCCTTACTTGCTTAGGCATCCTTTTCATATCAAAACGTATCATCGTAGCCTCAAATAATTTTTGGAGCAAAGGATTTCATCATCAAAACAACAGAAATAGGTTATTAAAATGCTAGGTTATGATTATGAGATCATTTACAAGATGGGTAAGGAGAATTTGGTCGTTGATGCTCTTTCTAGAAAATATGAAGAGGAGGGGTCCCTCTTTTCACTCCTATTCATTGTATTTGATTGGGTGAATAAAATCCATAATGAATGGTTCATGTATCCCATATTTCCATCCTTCAACATGATTCTAACGTATCTCTCGGCTACACTTGGCACAATGATGAACTTCACTATAAAGGGCATTTATATTTGATCAAGAAGTCTAATTTTAAAGACGTTTTTTTTATCTGAACTCCATGCATCCCCAATGAAAATTCATTATGGATTTTATAAAACATATGAATTTATAAAATGTTCATTATTTTAGGAAAGCGTGAAAAAGGACATCCGCACCTTTGTGGCTAAATGCGATATTTTCCAATGACACAAGGGAGAAACAATGAAGACCCCATGTGCACTAAAACATTTACCTATTCCACCTACTGTATGGACAAACATTTCTATGGAATTCAATGTGGGGCTAACCAAATAAGGTAATAGATCAGTGATTATAGTTGTGGTTCATCGACTTTCTATATATGCTCATTTTTTCCCTCCAACACCCCTTTCAATCTTCTAGAGTCTCTCAAGTATTCATGGATAATATCTTTAAAATACATGGTATGCCCCAATCTATTGTCATGGACTGTGATCCCACTTCCACTAGTAAATTTTGGCAAGAATTTTTCAGGCTACAAGGCACCCAATTGAATCTTAGCAGTTTCTATCACCCATAGACCAATAGTCAAATGAAAGATGTCAACAAGTGTTTGGAAGCATATTTTAAGTGCTTCACTTTAGAATGATAGTCTCAATGGGCTCATTGGTTACCCCTATTTGAATGGAAATATAATACAACTTATCACAGTGCCACTAGCATGACCCCATTTGAGGTAGTCTATGGCCAAAATCCTTCATATGTATTATCTTACCTACCAGGTGTCTCCAAAACCTTTATAGCTAGGGATAACATTCTATGCACTCTCAAATATAATCTAGTCATGGATCAATTTTGGATGAAACAACAGGTTGATCAACATCACTCTGAACACTATTTTGAAGAAGGGGATCAGGTCTTCCTTCATCTACAGCCGTACAAATATACTTCCCTCAAACAAGACCACCACCAAAATTTAGCTCCAAATTTTTATGGCCCATATGCAATCCTCAATCATATTGAATATGTGCCTTACAAATTAGCACTTCTCAACCACTCTAAGATCCATCAAGTCTTTCATGTCTCCTACTTAAAGAGAGTGGTCGGATCCAAATGTTGGGTTCAAACTAATATACCTGAATTGGATGAAGAAGGTTCCATTTGGTTGCAGCCAGAGGCCATCCTTCATAAACAAGAGTGTCGTCTCCACCAACACTCAATCCAATAAGTTTTAGTACAATGGAATGATACATATCTAGAAGATGTTACATGGGAACCAACAGTCATTCTACAACATTTTCCACATCTCAAACCTTGAGGACAAGGCCACTTTTTAAGGGGGAGGGCATGTTAGGGTCCTAACCTCCCTAACTCCCTAAGTAGATATATCATTATGTATTTTTATGTATGGGGGCCATCATTTGTAAATAAGGAATGAGTAGTAGTGTGAACACAATTTTTATAAGAAGGCTTACTAGAAGGTTATGCCTACTAGAAAGTTCCATATCTAGAATGTTCTTAGGGGATAGAAAGTACTATATAAATATATATAGTAATTTTTAAAATGTGCCTTGAAAAACATTTGTAATCTAAGCTCTAATATGTTAGAGGTTTCCCCCTCGAAGAGGCAAGTGAACATTGTTTCCATGTCAATAAAGGTATCATATTTTGCTCATATAGTCCATTTTTCATTGTTCTTTTTATGATATATATGAGGGATGTTTTTTATTTATGCTCTGAATAGTTATATTTGGTGCATCACAAAAACTGAGAAAAATGTGTCTAGACAAGAAAGGGTTCCATTAAAAAAATGTCTTATCTGTTTTGACCGATAGAAGAGATTCATCCGCAAAGTGGTATTTAAGCATATTAGAACCATATGGGGGAATAATACCAATAATTTGACTAGAAATATGGGTATCCTCCAAAAAATAACCCAAATATGGGTATCCTCCAAAAAATAACCCAAATAACCCAAGTATTTTCCAATTTTGCAACCTCCTCCTGAAGAATCACATTCTAGATATCCTCTTCAAGAAAGGTGTGAACCTCCTCAAGAATTTGATGATCCAACCACAAATCCTTGTTTCTCTTCCTAGATAGCATCCTACCCTGACATTTGAATAATTTAATAGTGCATCATATTGCAGCCTCCCACCAAATAATAAACCCTTGGTCTACAACTAGAGGAGGGGAAATGTTCCATACTCTTTGAACAAGGGCCCAAAACTATTGTAGCTCTAAATGAGAGGCATTTGGCTTCAACTGTGAAGAAGAGGGGGAATTAACAAATTTTCCCAAGGAAATTATAGTTTGGATGGGAAAAAGATCTAAACCGGTCACATCTAAAATAACATCAACAAGAAAAAGTTATGCAAACAAATTTGAATCCTCCCGTGGAAAATAGGATTAATCTAGTCGAGCTTACACCCTATCTTTTCCCTACCAATAGTTATACCAAGTATACCAACTACCTTAATCAAACCACTTTTTCTTACAATTGGGGTCATAAATATGAAGAATATATTTACAATGGCACCAAGAACACTTCTCTGAACCATTATCCGTCAACCTTGCACCCCCACAACTATCTCCTTCCCACTTAACCATATTGAAATCCCCTCCAACAATCCACTCTACAACAAGAAGAGATGAATCCATACAATGCCAAATCCTACATCATTATGTGGACACATCTCTATAGGCCATACACCATCACTAAGGAAGGGGGAGATCATGTTTTTAAGCTCAATATTCCACCCTAATTTATCTTACACCCTCATTTCACTTCTCCATTGGTATAAATTCCCAAGTTCATTTCCTCCCTTTAGTATGGTTGAGCTCACATGCAAAAGAGGTAGTACACCCTTGGACTTTCAAAGTCACCAAAATAGTCTTAAGGTCTCATTTTGGTTCTTCTAATGCATTCCATAGAATCATCATCATTTTCACTTATGTGATCGGAATTGTCTATTGATGACCTTCTCTTCCAAACAGAGGTATTTATCAACTCAAATAGTACTATTTATTTCCCTAAATTCAAAATATACAGTTTTATAGTAACTCTCCACTCTCACAAAGTCTCATGCAGTGAATAAATCAAGTTTAACTTAACTTATCTATTTATGGGTTTGGTATTTGTGGATATTTCTTGGAATTTAAAATTCAATATAAAACAAAACTTTCACCTCCAACCTAGAAGGTTTCTCATATCGTATCACTATGAATTTTGATCCTTAGGGATACTATAAAACAAGGTACAAAATAGAAGTGAAAAGAGTACAATGTTTCACTTCCAAACAACCTGAACTTCCCCATGATTCAAGAAAAAAAGATACCAAACCAAAGGGATAAGTTTCATCCCTTTTAAGGAAAATTATCATCCAATAACCAGATCTAAATACTCTTTTATAGAAGAAATAATAGCAATACAATAGCAATATGACATTATTAAAACCATCCCCCATGTATTCTTCACTTAGATGTCAAATCAGTTAACAATTGTCCTTTTACTTATGTCAAATCAGAAAAACAAATATTGTTGTAAATAAAAATGCATAAAACACATATATAGAAAAAATCAAATTTGGAAATTGCACAAGTTTTGGACAATTGGAAACTTAATTAATATGCTCAATATGAAGTACATGTACATACCATAGCCTTCTCTCAAGGCTAGTACGAATCCTCCCAATTCTCCAAACCCTATAGGGTAAATCAACAAAACCCTAGCAAGCAAGAAGATCCAATATAAAAGAATCATTCCAATACATCCTCTAAGGCAAGATGTTTTATCATGAAAATCCTAATCTCCATAAGGTTTTATCACAAAACCCTAATCATCAAGGGAGAAACCCTAACAATATACCTCCAGGATGCTCCAAGATACTCCAAGAAGACCAAGAAACCCTAATGACTCAAAAGAGAGAGAGATCAACTAGATGTGAAGATTCTAGAGATGTAGAGAAGCTAGTGTGCACTCTTCTCTAGGTCACATTTCATCACAAGAGTAAATACAAGTGAGTGAATGAATATATATGAATGGAAAGACTATTTCCTTCCTCTATTTATATGAGAAATAAGGGAGACCAATAATACAATGTGGGCCTTATCCCTTACAAACAACCTACAATGAGCACTTGTAGGCCAACACAAGTGAGATTCTACACTCAAAAGTACATGTGTTATGCTTCAAGGTGATTTCATGCACAAAAATGGCTTCAAGGTGATGTATCTCTACAAGGAGAGTCCACAATCCTCCATCAAAAGCCTCCACTAACTCCACTTATCCTCCCAAGAAATTTACACCATTGGGTCAGTTTCCCCTACACTGAGAATATTTTCAAAGGCTCGGGCATCCCTTAGCCATATCCAATTTTCCAAACATTAATCCACACTACCACAACCCAAGTTTAGTCTAATTCCCTCCTCCAACATGCACAATGCTCTGCATACCATATAGGGCACTCTCCAAGAAAGTGGATCCTCAATAGGGCTCTAATGAAGAACATCCACCAAACAGTCAATAGAACTCTATCACCTAAGGGAAGAAAAATAAGGAAACAACCATTTGAGGTGAATCATCCACTAAATAAACTATCTCAACTATGCAAATCCATCAAGTATTATCTCTCATGTGTTAATCCATATTGAACCATATAGAGGCTAAGGATACACCATGTGCCCCAAATCTCATCAATCACCCCAAGCATGGTGTAAAATATTTCAAAGTAACCCTAAAACTTAACACTCCCTCTTTATGATAAAAGTGTTTTCATTGAAACTTCTCGACTCCCTCTACAACTCCACCAAATTTGTTATCTACAAATATGTATATGTTAGTGGCCCCTAAATAAACCATTTTCATATGTAAAGAACCTATTACCCATGCTATCATAGCTTCTCAATCATCCAATGAATGATGACCACTTATGAATATGAAGGAATATCTCTCTAGAACAACAGAAACATGCCAAAATCCATCATCCTCCAAGTCAGCATCATGGCTCGAAATCAATGGACACGACATCAAGAACTGTCCAATACATCTTATAGAGAAGATCGCATCTCTATACAAGATAGAGAGTTTATCACATCTATCAAGGTCACAAAGATAGAGATCCATACAAGTAAACTCCTTGATCCCATAATACAAAGCTTGTGGTATAGGCAACAATCCATTGAAGGTCATAATCATCCTATGAACATGAGATTCCCTCTCATGCACTTCAAATCCTATAGCAAGTAGACCAACTTAAACTAGGTCAATTCCCTCATCCTAAGATAATATTGAGGTAAGAGTAACACCATGGTCAACTACCTCTATCTAAGAGAATCCATGATCCCTAGAAATAGTATCAACATAGGAAAATCCATCTATCTGATAGATTCCATGATCTCTATCTCTATATAATTCTCCCATTAGGTTAAACTCTAGAATCAATCTCAGCTTCATCATCCATCGAGGCATCGAACCTATCTTCCACTAAACAACTAGAATTCTCATAGATGAAATCAATATTATCATCACAAATCTCCTCCTCTATACAACTAGAATTCTCACAGATGGAAAACAAACCAACGCAACATGTCTAGCATATCTCCTAGGAAGTACACTTACCCTCACTGAATATCTAGGCACTCCTACACTCTCTCAACCCTCTAAATTTGGAACACTAACCTCCATATTCTCCTCAATCATTGTAGGATAATATTTCAAATTGAAATATCTCACATCATCATCAACACAAGATGTTATCAAATCATCTACAATTGTTGTTGAACCTATCTCTATGACCTCTCACATGTATATTCCTCCACAAAGATAAAAGGATATTCAACTTTCCCATTGGAATGTACGTGTGCCAATGGATAAACAAATAATCTATAAAGGCTTCCCTCTCTCACCCCTCTAGCCAAAGTCCTCAGACTAGCTAGACTACAACCATTGATGATGCACTATCATCACTCAAAGGAAACTATCCAATGTATATTTATCATACAAGAAACTGAAACAAGGTTCTTCCTCAAACTAGGAACTAATAAAATGTGATCCAAATCAAGAACATCACCTGAAGGTACTAGAAATGAAATGTAGCTAAATCCTCTCACAGGGTATGTGGAATTATCTCCAAGCTCCAAATTCATGCCTCTCTCTCACTCCTAAATCCTACTAAATAGAGACCTGTCATATGTCATGTGTCTCAAAGCTCCATCTTCCACATACCAAACAACATTAGAAAAGGTTTTAGAACATAAACAAGAATTCATGTAAAAGGAAGTCTCAAACTGGGAGTTCATATCCTCTACACTTGCAACAATCCCAACTACAACCTGTATTGCTCCCTTTCCCTTCTTCTTCAATGGACATTGTCCTACATAATGTCCCATCTCATGACATAAGAATCACATCACCTTTATCAAGTATTTCTTTCATGAATCTATCCCATCCTTCTTGTTGAATCCTTTCTTGATATTCTTCTTTGTCTTCCTGGCTAGTCTAATAGAATCTACTTTCCCTTGTTGTTCCAAACCATTAGATCAATTTTAAGGTCTAAAATGGGCCTCCTAAGGAAAATAATAAAATAAGATTTGTGAATTTTAAAAGGGAAAGAAAGAAAACTATTTTTTTCAATCATATTTTTTACTTATCTCCTTATAGGTTTACTTAAGTTTAAATTGTATGCTCTCATTGGATGTGAAATTAAATTATGCATCCAACGAGTACCCACTATGTATACTTTTGATAGACCCAAAGTGAGATAAATTGAAAATACATGAAAAAAACTTGTTTTTTTAAGAAACGTGTTGTTTTCATGTATTTCCAATTCATGTCACTTTTCATCTCTCAAAAGTATGGAGAGTGGGTACTCATTGGATGAGGAATTTGATTATGCATCCAATGAGTGTCTACACTTGAAATCTGAGTAAAACTATAAGGAGATAAGTCAAAAATACGATTAAAAAAAAAATAGTTTTACTCTTTCCCTCCATAACTATTTACCCTTATAGTTGACATCATCATCTTGAATCCCATTGGTTTTTTTAAAGTTGATTTTGATAGCACATTTTTTTAGGCCCATTTTTACCTCAAAATTTCTCTACTGAAAATTGCAATATAATTTATTCTTGTACAAGATCAACCCAAAGCTTAGGAAACTTTGGTATATTTTCTCAAGCACAAACAACCTAAATAAAAGGTGTCCAAGAAGAAGCAAGCCCTTTGAGGGAAAAGGGAACTAACTCCTAATCCTCCACCTTAGTTCAAATGGTTTCCAACTAATCCTTTAGTTCATTGATCAGGTTCAAGTAGCTTACCACAATATATGTCTTGCTCATGCAAATAGCTAAGACCTAGTTTCACAAAAGTATCTATCGATAAGCATAAGAGTTCTAAAATAATTCAACCAAAGAATCAAACATATTCTTACATGTTGTCTTATATTAAATGTGTGAGTTGAAGTGATCATTCAAGGAATCAAGAATGATTCTCTTCATTGTGGCTTCCTTCTTTCTATGAGTAGACAAAGGTGTTGAATCGATAAGTTATAAAATCTCCTTCTCAAGATGTGCCCAAAGATCAGCCTCCTCTATAAGAATATGAAGCCTCAACTTCCATGGAACAAAGTTAGAAGATCCATCCAACCTATCACAATCTCTAAGACCGAAAGTCACCTTACACATCCTAAACAAGTCTCAAGTGCACAAAATCAGCAATGTATGAACTAGACACACTTTCTAGGGTACAAATGCTACTCCGAAGAAACCTAGGGTTTCTCACCCAATTACCTATTAACAAGTGGAAAAATTCCTCCTGCAACAAGGGATCATCACCCAATAAAGGCTCCAATTAATCCCATACTCATTTGGTATAGTGATGTCCACTGGTATGTGAGCCCAATAGCGACCAAAAGATATTTCTCCTCGAAATGAGACTTCAATTGAATATCTCTAACTATCTAAATGCATTCCTATTCTAAGAAATAGAATTAAAATTATCTAATCTATCTATCCTATATTATAAGAGAGAAAAACTCAAAATGTAAGATGTAGAATTAAATAATTAATTACCAAGAAAAGAAATAGTTTGTTATTCTTAGTAATTCTTAAACACGAATGAATGAATGGTGTAACTTATAAAATATTGCATCAAACATTTCCTCATCCAATTGTAATAAACCAAAAGAAAAATGGCATAGCAATCTAAGTAATGAAAAAATTCTATTACTAAAATTGATATCATAATATATTCATAAGTGAGTAAAAGAGAAACCTTATTACAAACTAGAATGCCTTTCAATGGTAGACAACCTTCAAATCCATTATCAAATTTCAATAATAATATACAAAACTTAATTACAGACCTTCCAGCTTAAAGGAAAAATGAGCGTTTGAAGCTAGAATGATAGTAATATCAAAGCATTTCTTCATCAAATGATCACCTTTCTCAAACTACGATCATGTGGACTCAAATACTGTGATCTGGTGAATCCGTAAAGTAATATATTTACGTCTCTGTTCTTTTCCACGAGCCAGCTACACACCCTTTTATCCTCATTATCTATGATATCTAGTGGTTTTATCTTGCAACCTCCTGCAATGTGTTATCCTCTTGTGACAGTACTTTCTAGACTCTTGTGACAACGTGGGCTCTTTGTTGTAATGGCCATCCCCCCTTCTCAACTGCAAACTCGTCCTCTTTTATAAATGAACTGGTGCTTATTTCTGGAAACCAACTGAGCTCTAAAATATCCTCCATTAAAGCCGGTTGTATACCTTCTTCTTTTTTGTGTGTTCTCGTCATGAGACGTAGGGTGAGACATAGTAACATATATGTAGTGATACCATTTATTTTGTGTTCTCGTCACACAAGATAATACATAATTCCATGAAAATATCACCCTATACTTTAAAAATTCAACATCAATTTTTAATATTTTTTTACTTTTAATTAAAAAAGTAAATACAAATTACATTGAATGATACATAAATTATTTCTTAAAAGTATTGTTACATTGTCCATATTCAAAACAAATGAGCTAATAAATTTTATTATATTCTCCATAATCAAAATATATAATTCAAAAAACATAGAAATGATTCATAACTTCATATAAGATCATATGTAAGTTAAATGCTCATTTCTAGTTACCATACAAACATCATATGGATCAAAAATACATAAAATGCTTCATACACTTATTTAGATTGACTCATGGATTCTGAAATACCATCAGAGTCTATATTGTCTTTAGATGAATGATTGGATGAATATGTATATTATCCATACTCTTCTCTTTTGTTGATGAATGCACCATCTGAGTCTACATGCATGCCCATCATTTCATATGTCAAAATCATTTTATATCTATGACTAGGTTCAACAAACTTTCATCCTGCAGTTATTTCTTGTGGCAAAAACATCTTGATCATCTTTGTTATCCTGGAGTGAATAGTTCCTCTCTTTGTCAAATTGAATTCATAAACAAGTATTTCAACATCTTCTAATTTTAAGAGGTAAGTGCATCAACGAGTTGTATTTTGACCCTTTCTTTTTCTCTTTCTACTGACATGTTTTTCAACCACCATCTATGGCTTGTACACACCATTGAATGGGTGTGTACCTATTGCATACTAATACACTTCAATTGTTATAACATATTCATTTTATTTTTCAATCTTTATAGCCTTTGCAATCAAGAATGGATAACCATGTGGATCTTCAGTTGCTAAGACCGCAATCATGCTACCCTCCTTAATATCATGAACTGAACTCATGTAAAGTTCTTCCATGGCTTCACATTGTGCACGTGATATTCGAGAACGAATATACATTTATCTTTCATCTGCATGTGAAAACTCAATAGCACCTTGAGATTCTTGTTGTTCAACAATATTTTTTTCTTCAGATTCATTTGGCATATTTTGTGGCCAATGAAATTAGTCTTCAAAAATGTATCTTCATTTGTTGAGCTTGAAATTATGTCACTTTTACCATTGAAAAAAGACTCCCACCAAACATAATCAGCAACATCAAAGTACTCATATGTATCTTTAATGGACTTTTTTTATTTCTTACAGGAATTCAGAATAATCTACATCTCTATTATGCCTCCATGCATTATGGATTTCAGCAACTGGATGTAATAAAAATAACTTTGATGCAAATATTGGATGATCTGGAATGAACTTTAAAAATGTTAAACATAATGTCATTAAGATGATCAATACATTTTTCTTCACCATGTGATCCCTAAATAAATATTTGCATGTCAATAGTTTCTTCTAATATGTGAAAAACATGCTCTGGAATGTTTGATTTCTTAATACATTCAATTAATGATGGTAGGCTTCCAACATTTTTCCTCTTCAATGTTACTAAAAAATGACTAAACATTTGATCAATATGATCATGAGTGTGTCCAACAACAAGGAAACCAACTTTCACCTTTTGAAATATTCCCAATTGAACAAGCATGCTTGGATATCCAAACATAATTTGATTTTTGTTTTCACGACTAGTGTTGTCTAACTGTAGATATAGAAATTGAGGAAGATTGTCAGAACAATGAGTGAGAACATGATGAATTATGGTGATGGTAATATTTTCATCATTATGAATATTTGGAGTTGTGAGGTAAACCTTTGGACACATTTTTCCATTAAGAACCATACAACCAACCAAGTGAAATTGAATGAAATTCTCTTCTTGTAAAGTTTTTGGTGTATGGAAAAAATGTGGTAGAAGTGTTTTTTGTTGGTCCATGCCATTAATTATCATACCTAAATATTTTTTTGGAGCATCATAACACTTCTTCTGATGTTTGTACAAATCTTTCCTTTCACTTTATTGTTGATTACAATTTTCTTGAAGTGCTTTAACTATGGAATCTACACATGACATAAAATGAAAATATTGATAATATGTTTTCAGAGTTGAAAAAAACAAAATTGTAAATACATACATCTTTCTACCCCTTCATATTTATATCTTATTGATTTAAGAGTAGCACATATACTACAAATCCCCATCCTTGACTTATTAGGAATACGGACATTGTTAAATTGTTTCTTCCATATTCTTGTAAAATATGCATATGTAATAAAATTACCATTTCCTTCAACACCTTCAACATATTCTTTGTATAATTTGTAGATTTCTCTCCTTGAGAAATTATCTATAATATGTATTGTGTCTCTATATGGCATACACTCTCCATGTTTGGAAAATATGTCACACATCCAAGACAATGTAGTGTTTGTTAATGGCTCACTCTCTTGTCCATGAAGTACCTTTGAATAAAATGAAAGATCTTTTTCCAACCTTTTTTGGATTCTTGATAGATGAAGATTACCAATTGAGTGAATCTTTTTGAAAGCCTTTCTGCAAAGTAAAATATTTCCAATGCGATAATCATATCTTCTCTTGGTGGATATCATGCATGCCATTAAATATGAATTTTTCATGTTCTTATTCATTGAAAAATATATCTTCCTTTTATTCAAGGCATACATGTAGTCCATGCTTTTCAAACAATTCTTTTGACAACATTCACTTGAAATCAAATCAATTATGGAAACTAATTTAGTGAGAAATTATTTCCCATACCTTGTATAACTAGAATTATTTGGATTGATATAAAAAGGTCTAGTCCTAGTCCTAGTCCTAGACACAATGTTTCTTTGCAATGTCTCCATTGTTTCATCATCCTCACTAGAAGGAATTTCCTCATCACTAGAAGGAATATCATACAAAACATTGTCAGGACACCGAATAAGAGAATGTTGATAACCTTGATTTGTTGCACTTGAATGATTGAGAACATGATCTTGATTTCTAGGTCCATCATCATCTTCATTGATAATCTTGTTGATAAGATGAATATCAAACTCACTAGAAAAATGATTACCATCCTCACCAATGTCATTGGATCTTCCATGAAATATTCAAATATTCACTTGAAGGAAAATCATCATCACCCTTAAGACTACCAATGCCATTAAACTCTTCTCTAACAAGAATGGATTCATCATCAGCAACACCATCATTAGTGCCTCTAAAATATTATCTTGGAGGAAAAAAATCATCATCACCATTGGTGCCTTTAAATTTCCCACCTGGAAAAAAATTGTCCACCATCAACATAATCATCTTTGCTACTTTTAAAATCCCAACTTGGGGGGGAATTATTCATCATCCTCATTAGTTCCTTGAAAATCCTCACTTGGATGAAAATTTTCCATCATCGTCATCAGTACCTTGAAAATACTCACTTGGAGGAAAATCATCATCAACATTGTTGCCTTTAAATTCCCCACTCGGGAAAGAGTGTCCACCATTGCCATAATCATCTTCACTACTTTTAAAATTCCCACTTGAGGGAAATTCTTCATCATCATCCTTAGTGCCTTCTAAATATTCACTTGGAGGAAAATATTCATTAGTGTCTTGAAAATCTTCACTTGGAGTAAAATCATCATCAGCAGCATTGTTGTCTTTAAATTCCCCACTCAGGAAAGAGTGTCCACTATTGGCATAATCATCTTCACTACTTTTAAAATCCCCAATTGAGGGAAATTCTTCATCATCCTCATTAGTTCCTTGAAAATAATCGCTTTGAGGAAAATCTTCGTCATCCTCATCAGTATCTTGAAAATCCTCACTTGGAGGAAAATCATCATCATCAACATTGTTGCCTTTAAATTATTCACTCGGGAAAAAGTGTCCACCATTGGCATAATCATATTCACTACTTTTAAAATCCCCACTTGAGGGAAATTTTTCATCATCCTCATTAGTTCCTTGAAAATCCTCACTTGGAGGAAAATCTTCATCGTCCTCATCAGTACCTTGAAAATCCTCACTTGGAGGAAAATCATCATCACCAACATTGTTGCCTTTAAATTCCCCACTCAGGAAAGAGTGTTCACCATTGGCATAATCAAATTCACTACTTTTAAAATTCCCACTTGAGGTAAATTCTTCATCATCCTCATTAGTGCCTTGAAAATCCTCACTTGGAGGAAAACTTTCATCATCATCATTAGTACCTTGAAAATCCTCACTTGGAGGAAACTAATCATCATCAATGTTGTTTTCATTAAATTATTCACTTGGGAAAAGGTGTCGACCATGGGCAGAATCATCTTCAATACTTTTAAAATCCCCATCTGATGGAAATTATTCATCATCCTCATTGGTGCCTTGAAAATCCTCACTTGGAGGAAAATATTCATCATCCTCATCAGTACCTTGAAAATCCTTACTTGGAGGAAAATCATCATCACCAACATTGCTTCCTTTAAATTCCCCACTTAGGAAAGAGTGTCCACCATTGGTATAATCATCTTCACTACTTTTAAAATCTCCACTTGAGGGAAATTCTTCATCATCCTAATTAGTGCCTTGGAAATCCTCACTTGGAGGAAAATCTTCATCAATACCTTGAAAATCCTCACTTGGAGGAAAATTTTCATCCCAATCATTTAAATTGTAATCAAAGTCCCCACTTTGACCTACATTTTGATTATTTTCAATATTATTAAATCATTGAACAGATTGATCACCACCATATTCCTCCTCTTTATCATTGGTGCCTTCAAAGTCCTATGATTTCAGAATTTCCTGATGAACATGTTGAATAACATTGATTGCACTATGATCAAACTTCTGACTAGGTGAAAAATATGATGCCTCACTTACATTACTAGGATTCTCATCGCATTTGTTATTCCCAAAAGAAGAGATATGTAAACAATTTATTGATGTCTCAGAAATAAAATCTTATTTATCTGATGAAGCCATCACTCCTCACTAAGAATATAGAATGATACAAATGCTCACCCTCCTAATGAGCCTTTGTACAGCCCTTCAAGTTGTTGTACAGCACTCAAAATAGTGTTGTACAACCTCTTTTTTCACTGTTGTACACTTCAGCATTCAATGTTACATATTCTGGGAATGCATGCCCTCTTTCCCTCTTGAAAAGTGTGCCCTCCTCTAGTTGTACAGACCTCTCTCCCTTTTGGAAAGTGTGCCCCTCTTTTGTTGTATAGACCTTTCTTCCTCTTGGAAATTGCACCATCCTCTTTATGTTACTCTCTCTTCTCCATGAGCTCAATCTCTCCCTTGAAACTTGTGACTCTTCACCTTCCCGCTCAAGCTCTCCTTGAAAAAAGTGTGACCTCTTCTTCTCTCGTGCTTCCTTTATAAATAATCTAATGTGTAACTTCCCTAACCCTTGGTCTTCAGTCTTCCAATGATATTGATGGTCAAGATCAAATCTTACCCGCATGACATCAACGGTCGTGACTTAATCGTTCGTTGAGGTCACTTAAGTGATCCACATCCTCATAAAGTCACTTTTACACATTCAAAAATTAAAAGGCTCAACTTGAATTTATAAAAACACTTTATAAATTCACTTTATAAAAATACTTTATAAAGTCACTAGGGAGAAATATGCTTGGTCACTTCCACATGCTAGGTGCCTCCAATACAGAGGTACCTCTGAGCTACTAAATATAACAATAACCCTATTTTTGAGATAGTCAAATGTATAATTTATGTTGGTTTAACAGATGCAAAAGAAAAGTTATTGGCATGGGATCATAACACGGATAATGAGTACAAGATTTCCATGACTTTCATTCAAAGGGTGAGATTTATCTTTAATGATTTTTCTGAATATGTGGTGGGGAGAGATCAAATGTTGATGCGAAGTTTTGGAAGCAATGTTGTATGGAAATAGACTTCCCAATTGATGAGGAAAATGAAAAAGAAAAAAATTGCAAAGGAAGTGATGTATTCAAAGTTGTGGATAGCTATTTTCAATTGGGATTTAGAACTAGACAGGTATGGGAGTTGATAGATGAGATTTCAACCTATGGGAAAATATTGCTATAAAAAATCAAAGAGTTAAACAGGCTAAACCCTTAATATGTAGCACAAGTAAGACATGTCCTGAAATCAAGAATCTGCCAAAATATATGACTATAATACCTTGAAGAACGATACAAGGATTGAAGGATGAGAAACTTATCATAGTTATATTATCACGTGTAAGTTCGGGTGAATTATCAATGGAAGAAATGTGTGATGAATTTAAAAAGTAAGTTTTTTGAGTTATTTTTATTTATGTTAGGATTAGAAAATTAATTTTTTCAGTTTAACATATCAATGTTCTAACTATTTAATTATATATATCATTATAACATTATTTACTTATTTTTATTTAGTCACAAGGTGTATATGAGAATACAATAGGAATTGGTTAAGATGTTGAATGAAGAGAGTTAGGATGATGTTAGACTCAACTATCTAGATTCAAGCTCTATAGCAGCATTGAAACAATTTTTTGTTGCATTCAAAAAGGTATGTTGATTTATTACATTCATATTCTTTGTTTGTAGTTTAATTTATTTATATTTTATTATTTGTATATATATAACGATACGTTTTTTTTTTTCATTAAAGATGTCAAAGAATAATGCAAATTGAGTACCTGAAACCTTCAAAAAATTTATTCAAAAATCCAAGTTTGAAAGAGAAAGGAGACGTGTTCAAAATGTTGAACTTGATGACACCCTTGATCACTATATTTGGAATGGGCTCGACACTGTTCACTATAAAGTCATATAAGGTGATTGTGAAAAAATTGCAAATATTTTTCCTAAAAAAGAATATTCCCTAGTTATTGTGGATATCCCTCATGGTTATAATATCCAAAACATTGGATATGATAGTGAGCATTATACTTACCAAGATTTCAATAAAGTGGTTATC
>ML812379.1:53174-76196 GCA_009831015.1 Picea engelmannii
CTTATCCCTTACAAACAACCTACAATGAGCACTTGTAGGCCAACACAAGTGAGATTCTACACTCAAAAGTACATGTGTTATGCTTCAAGGTGATTTCATGCACAAAAATGGCTTCAAGGTGATGTATCTCTACAAGGAGAGTCCACAATCCTCCATCAAAAGCCTCCACTAACTCCACTTATCCTCCCAAGAAATTTACACCATTGGGTCAGTTTCCCCTACACTGAGAATATTTTCAAAGGCTCGGGCATCCCTTAGCCATATCCAATTTTCCAAACATTAATCCACACTACCACAACCCAAGTTTAGTCTAATTCCCTCCTCCAACATGCACAATGCTCTGCATACCATATAGGGCACTCTCCAAGAAAGTGGATCCTCAATAGGGCTCTAATGAAGAACATCCACCAAACAGTCAATAGAACTCTATCACCTAAGGGAAGAAAAATAAGGAAACAACCATTTGAGGTGAATCATCCACTAAATAAACTATCTCAACTATGCAAATCCATCAAGTATTATCTCTCATGTGTTAATCCATATTGAACCATATAGAGGCTAAGGATACACCATGTGCCCCAAATCTCATCAATCACCCCAAGCATGGTGTAAAATATTTCAAAGTAACCCTAAAACTTAACACTCCCTCTTTATGATAAAAGTGTTTTCATTGAAACTTCTCGACTCCCTCTACAACTCCACCAAATTTGTTATCTACAAATATGTATATGTTAGTGGCCCCTAAATAAACCATTTTCATATGTAAAGAACCTATTACCCATGCTATCATAGCTTCTCAATCATCCAATGAATGATGACCACTTATGAATATGAAGGAATATCTCTCTAGAACAACAGAAACATGCCAAAATCCATCATCCTCCAAGTCAGCATCATGGCTCGAAATCAATGGACACGACATCAAGAACTGTCCAATACATCTTATAGAGAAGATCGCATCTCTATACAAGATAGAGAGTTTATCACATCTATCAAGGTCACAAAGATAGAGATCCATACAAGTAAACTCCTTGATCCCATAATACAAAGCTTGTGGTATAGGCAACAATCCATTGAAGGTCATAATCATCCTATGAACATGAGATTCCCTCTCATGCACTTCAAATCCTATAGCAAGTAGACCAACTTAAACTAGGTCAATTCCCTCATCCTAAGATAATATTGAGGTAAGAGTAACACCATGGTCAACTACCTCTATCTAAGAGAATCCATGATCCCTAGAAATAGTATCAACATAGGAAAATCCATCTATCTGATAGATTCCATGATCTCTATCTCTATATAATTCTCCCATTAGGTTAAACTCTAGAATCAATCTCAGCTTCATCATCCATCGAGGCATCGAACCTATCTTCCACTAAACAACTAGAATTCTCATAGATGAAATCAATATTATCATCACAAATCTCCTCCTCTATACAACTAGAATTCTCACAGATGGAAAACAAACCAACGCAACATGTCTAGCATATCTCCTAGGAAGTACACTTACCCTCACTGAATATCTAGGCACTCCTACACTCTCTCAACCCTCTAAATTTGGAACACTAACCTCCATATTCTCCTCAATCATTGTAGGATAATATTTCAAATTGAAATATCTCACATCATCATCAACACAAGATGTTATCAAATCATCTACAATTGTTGTTGAACCTATCTCTATGACCTCTCACATGTATATTCCTCCACAAAGATAAAAGGATATTCAACTTTCCCATTGGAATGTACGTGTGCCAATGGATAAACAAATAATCTATAAAGGCTTCCCTCTCTCACCCCTCTAGCCAAAGTCCTCAGACTAGCTAGACTACAACCATTGATGATGCACTATCATCACTCAAAGGAAACTATCCAATGTATATTTATCATACAAGAAACTGAAACAAGGTTCTTCCTCAAACTAGGAACTAATAAAATGTGATCCAAATCAAGAACATCACCTGAAGGTACTAGAAATGAAATGTAGCTAAATCCTCTCACAGGGTATGTGGAATTATCTCCAAGCTCCAAATTCATGCCTCTCTCTCACTCCTAAATCCTACTAAATAGAGACCTGTCATATGTCATGTGTCTCAAAGCTCCATCTTCCACATACCAAACAACATTAGAAAAGGTTTTAGAACATAAACAAGAATTCATGTAAAAGGAAGTCTCAAACTGGGAGTTCATATCCTCTACACTTGCAACAATCCCAACTACAACCTGTATTGCTCCCTTTCCCTTCTTCTTCAATGGACATTGTCCTACATAATGTCCCATCTCATGACATAAGAATCACATCACCTTTATCAAGTATTTCTTTCATGAATCTATCCCATCCTTCTTGTTGAATCCTTTCTTGATATTCTTCTTTGTCTTCCTGGCTAGTCTAATAGAATCTACTTTCCCTTGTTGTTCCAAACCATTAGATCAATTTTAAGGTCTAAAATGGGCCTCCTAAGGAAAATAATAAAATAAGATTTGTGAATTTTAAAAGGGAAAGAAAGAAAACTATTTTTTTCAATCATATTTTTTACTTATCTCCTTATAGGTTTACTTAAGTTTAAATTGTATGCTCTCATTGGATGTGAAATTAAATTATGCATCCAACGAGTACCCACTATGTATACTTTTGATAGACCCAAAGTGAGATAAATTGAAAATACATGAAAAAAACTTGTTTTTTTAAGAAACGTGTTGTTTTCATGTATTTCCAATTCATGTCACTTTTCATCTCTCAAAAGTATGGAGAGTGGGTACTCATTGGATGAGGAATTTGATTATGCATCCAATGAGTGTCTACACTTGAAATCTGAGTAAAACTATAAGGAGATAAGTCAAAAATACGATTAAAAAAAAAATAGTTTTACTCTTTCCCTCCATAACTATTTACCCTTATAGTTGACATCATCATCTTGAATCCCATTGGTTTTTTTAAAGTTGATTTTGATAGCACATTTTTTTAGGCCCATTTTTACCTCAAAATTTCTCTACTGAAAATTGCAATATAATTTATTCTTGTACAAGATCAACCCAAAGCTTAGGAAACTTTGGTATATTTTCTCAAGCACAAACAACCTAAATAAAAGGTGTCCAAGAAGAAGCAAGCCCTTTGAGGGAAAAGGGAACTAACTCCTAATCCTCCACCTTAGTTCAAATGGTTTCCAACTAATCCTTTAGTTCATTGATCAGGTTCAAGTAGCTTACCACAATATATGTCTTGCTCATGCAAATAGCTAAGACCTAGTTTCACAAAAGTATCTATCGATAAGCATAAGAGTTCTAAAATAATTCAACCAAAGAATCAAACATATTCTTACATGTTGTCTTATATTAAATGTGTGAGTTGAAGTGATCATTCAAGGAATCAAGAATGATTCTCTTCATTGTGGCTTCCTTCTTTCTATGAGTAGACAAAGGTGTTGAATCGATAAGTTATAAAATCTCCTTCTCAAGATGTGCCCAAAGATCAGCCTCCTCTATAAGAATATGAAGCCTCAACTTCCATGGAACAAAGTTAGAAGATCCATCCAACCTATCACAATCTCTAAGACCGAAAGTCACCTTACACATCCTAAACAAGTCTCAAGTGCACAAAATCAGCAATGTATGAACTAGACACACTTTCTAGGGTACAAATGCTACTCCGAAGAAACCTAGGGTTTCTCACCCAATTACCTATTAACAAGTGGAAAAATTCCTCCTGCAACAAGGGATCATCACCCAATAAAGGCTCCAATTAATCCCATACTCATTTGGTATAGTGATGTCCACTGGTATGTGAGCCCAATAGCGACCAAAAGATATTTCTCCTCGAAATGAGACTTCAATTGAATATCTCTAACTATCTAAATGCATTCCTATTCTAAGAAATAGAATTAAAATTATCTAATCTATCTATCCTATATTATAAGAGAGAAAAACTCAAAATGTAAGATGTAGAATTAAATAATTAATTACCAAGAAAAGAAATAGTTTGTTATTCTTAGTAATTCTTAAACACGAATGAATGAATGGTGTAACTTATAAAATATTGCATCAAACATTTCCTCATCCAATTGTAATAAACCAAAAGAAAAATGGCATAGCAATCTAAGTAATGAAAAAATTCTATTACTAAAATTGATATCATAATATATTCATAAGTGAGTAAAAGAGAAACCTTATTACAAACTAGAATGCCTTTCAATGGTAGACAACCTTCAAATCCATTATCAAATTTCAATAATAATATACAAAACTTAATTACAGACCTTCCAGCTTAAAGGAAAAATGAGCGTTTGAAGCTAGAATGATAGTAATATCAAAGCATTTCTTCATCAAATGATCACCTTTCTCAAACTACGATCATGTGGACTCAAATACTGTGATCTGGTGAATCCGTAAAGTAATATATTTACGTCTCTGTTCTTTTCCACGAGCCAGCTACACACCCTTTTATCCTCATTATCTATGATATCTAGTGGTTTTATCTTGCAACCTCCTGCAATGTGTTATCCTCTTGTGACAGTACTTTCTAGACTCTTGTGACAACGTGGGCTCTTTGTTGTAATGGCCATCCCCCCTTCTCAACTGCAAACTCGTCCTCTTTTATAAATGAACTGGTGCTTATTTCTGGAAACCAACTGAGCTCTAAAATATCCTCCATTAAAGCCGGTTGTATACCTTCTTCTTTTTTGTGTGTTCTCGTCATGAGACGTAGGGTGAGACATAGTAACATATATGTAGTGATACCATTTATTTTGTGTTCTCGTCACACAAGATAATACATAATTCCATGAAAATATCACCCTATACTTTAAAAATTCAACATCAATTTTTAATATTTTTTTACTTTTAATTAAAAAAGTAAATACAAATTACATTGAATGATACATAAATTATTTCTTAAAAGTATTGTTACATTGTCCATATTCAAAACAAATGAGCTAATAAATTTTATTATATTCTCCATAATCAAAATATATAATTCAAAAAACATAGAAATGATTCATAACTTCATATAAGATCATATGTAAGTTAAATGCTCATTTCTAGTTACCATACAAACATCATATGGATCAAAAATACATAAAATGCTTCATACACTTATTTAGATTGACTCATGGATTCTGAAATACCATCAGAGTCTATATTGTCTTTAGATGAATGATTGGATGAATATGTATATTATCCATACTCTTCTCTTTTGTTGATGAATGCACCATCTGAGTCTACATGCATGCCCATCATTTCATATGTCAAAATCATTTTATATCTATGACTAGGTTCAACAAACTTTCATCCTGCAGTTATTTCTTGTGGCAAAAACATCTTGATCATCTTTGTTATCCTGGAGTGAATAGTTCCTCTCTTTGTCAAATTGAATTCATAAACAAGTATTTCAACATCTTCTAATTTTAAGAGGTAAGTGCATCAACGAGTTGTATTTTGACCCTTTCTTTTTCTCTTTCTACTGACATGTTTTTCAACCACCATCTATGGCTTGTACACACCATTGAATGGGTGTGTACCTATTGCATACTAATACACTTCAATTGTTATAACATATTCATTTTATTTTTCAATCTTTATAGCCTTTGCAATCAAGAATGGATAACCATGTGGATCTTCAGTTGCTAAGACCGCAATCATGCTACCCTCCTTAATATCATGAACTGAACTCATGTAAAGTTCTTCCATGGCTTCACATTGTGCACGTGATATTCGAGAACGAATATACATTTATCTTTCATCTGCATGTGAAAACTCAATAGCACCTTGAGATTCTTGTTGTTCAACAATATTTTTTTCTTCAGATTCATTTGGCATATTTTGTGGCCAATGAAATTAGTCTTCAAAAATGTATCTTCATTTGTTGAGCTTGAAATTATGTCACTTTTACCATTGAAAAAAGACTCCCACCAAACATAATCAGCAACATCAAAGTACTCATATGTATCTTTAATGGACTTTTTTTATTTCTTACAGGAATTCAGAATAATCTACATCTCTATTATGCCTCCATGCATTATGGATTTCAGCAACTGGATGTAATAAAAATAACTTTGATGCAAATATTGGATGATCTGGAATGAACTTTAAAAATGTTAAACATAATGTCATTAAGATGATCAATACATTTTTCTTCACCATGTGATCCCTAAATAAATATTTGCATGTCAATAGTTTCTTCTAATATGTGAAAAACATGCTCTGGAATGTTTGATTTCTTAATACATTCAATTAATGATGGTAGGCTTCCAACATTTTTCCTCTTCAATGTTACTAAAAAATGACTAAACATTTGATCAATATGATCATGAGTGTGTCCAACAACAAGGAAACCAACTTTCACCTTTTGAAATATTCCCAATTGAACAAGCATGCTTGGATATCCAAACATAATTTGATTTTTGTTTTCACGACTAGTGTTGTCTAACTGTAGATATAGAAATTGAGGAAGATTGTCAGAACAATGAGTGAGAACATGATGAATTATGGTGATGGTAATATTTTCATCATTATGAATATTTGGAGTTGTGAGGTAAACCTTTGGACACATTTTTCCATTAAGAACCATACAACCAACCAAGTGAAATTGAATGAAATTCTCTTCTTGTAAAGTTTTTGGTGTATGGAAAAAATGTGGTAGAAGTGTTTTTTGTTGGTCCATGCCATTAATTATCATACCTAAATATTTTTTTGGAGCATCATAACACTTCTTCTGATGTTTGTACAAATCTTTCCTTTCACTTTATTGTTGATTACAATTTTCTTGAAGTGCTTTAACTATGGAATCTACACATGACATAAAATGAAAATATTGATAATATGTTTTCAGAGTTGAAAAAAACAAAATTGTAAATACATACATCTTTCTACCCCTTCATATTTATATCTTATTGATTTAAGAGTAGCACATATACTACAAATCCCCATCCTTGACTTATTAGGAATACGGACATTGTTAAATTGTTTCTTCCATATTCTTGTAAAATATGCATATGTAATAAAATTACCATTTCCTTCAACACCTTCAACATATTCTTTGTATAATTTGTAGATTTCTCTCCTTGAGAAATTATCTATAATATGTATTGTGTCTCTATATGGCATACACTCTCCATGTTTGGAAAATATGTCACACATCCAAGACAATGTAGTGTTTGTTAATGGCTCACTCTCTTGTCCATGAAGTACCTTTGAATAAAATGAAAGATCTTTTTCCAACCTTTTTTGGATTCTTGATAGATGAAGATTACCAATTGAGTGAATCTTTTTGAAAGCCTTTCTGCAAAGTAAAATATTTCCAATGCGATAATCATATCTTCTCTTGGTGGATATCATGCATGCCATTAAATATGAATTTTTCATGTTCTTATTCATTGAAAAATATATCTTCCTTTTATTCAAGGCATACATGTAGTCCATGCTTTTCAAACAATTCTTTTGACAACATTCACTTGAAATCAAATCAATTATGGAAACTAATTTAGTGAGAAATTATTTCCCATACCTTGTATAACTAGAATTATTTGGATTGATATAAAAAGGTCTAGTCCTAGTCCTAGTCCTAGACACAATGTTTCTTTGCAATGTCTCCATTGTTTCATCATCCTCACTAGAAGGAATTTCCTCATCACTAGAAGGAATATCATACAAAACATTGTCAGGACACCGAATAAGAGAATGTTGATAACCTTGATTTGTTGCACTTGAATGATTGAGAACATGATCTTGATTTCTAGGTCCATCATCATCTTCATTGATAATCTTGTTGATAAGATGAATATCAAACTCACTAGAAAAATGATTACCATCCTCACCAATGTCATTGGATCTTCCATGAAATATTCAAATATTCACTTGAAGGAAAATCATCATCACCCTTAAGACTACCAATGCCATTAAACTCTTCTCTAACAAGAATGGATTCATCATCAGCAACACCATCATTAGTGCCTCTAAAATATTATCTTGGAGGAAAAAAATCATCATCACCATTGGTGCCTTTAAATTTCCCACCTGGAAAAAAATTGTCCACCATCAACATAATCATCTTTGCTACTTTTAAAATCCCAACTTGGGGGGGAATTATTCATCATCCTCATTAGTTCCTTGAAAATCCTCACTTGGATGAAAATTTTCCATCATCGTCATCAGTACCTTGAAAATACTCACTTGGAGGAAAATCATCATCAACATTGTTGCCTTTAAATTCCCCACTCGGGAAAGAGTGTCCACCATTGCCATAATCATCTTCACTACTTTTAAAATTCCCACTTGAGGGAAATTCTTCATCATCATCCTTAGTGCCTTCTAAATATTCACTTGGAGGAAAATATTCATTAGTGTCTTGAAAATCTTCACTTGGAGTAAAATCATCATCAGCAGCATTGTTGTCTTTAAATTCCCCACTCAGGAAAGAGTGTCCACTATTGGCATAATCATCTTCACTACTTTTAAAATCCCCAATTGAGGGAAATTCTTCATCATCCTCATTAGTTCCTTGAAAATAATCGCTTTGAGGAAAATCTTCGTCATCCTCATCAGTATCTTGAAAATCCTCACTTGGAGGAAAATCATCATCATCAACATTGTTGCCTTTAAATTATTCACTCGGGAAAAAGTGTCCACCATTGGCATAATCATATTCACTACTTTTAAAATCCCCACTTGAGGGAAATTTTTCATCATCCTCATTAGTTCCTTGAAAATCCTCACTTGGAGGAAAATCTTCATCGTCCTCATCAGTACCTTGAAAATCCTCACTTGGAGGAAAATCATCATCACCAACATTGTTGCCTTTAAATTCCCCACTCAGGAAAGAGTGTTCACCATTGGCATAATCAAATTCACTACTTTTAAAATTCCCACTTGAGGTAAATTCTTCATCATCCTCATTAGTGCCTTGAAAATCCTCACTTGGAGGAAAACTTTCATCATCATCATTAGTACCTTGAAAATCCTCACTTGGAGGAAACTAATCATCATCAATGTTGTTTTCATTAAATTATTCACTTGGGAAAAGGTGTCGACCATGGGCAGAATCATCTTCAATACTTTTAAAATCCCCATCTGATGGAAATTATTCATCATCCTCATTGGTGCCTTGAAAATCCTCACTTGGAGGAAAATATTCATCATCCTCATCAGTACCTTGAAAATCCTTACTTGGAGGAAAATCATCATCACCAACATTGCTTCCTTTAAATTCCCCACTTAGGAAAGAGTGTCCACCATTGGTATAATCATCTTCACTACTTTTAAAATCTCCACTTGAGGGAAATTCTTCATCATCCTAATTAGTGCCTTGGAAATCCTCACTTGGAGGAAAATCTTCATCAATACCTTGAAAATCCTCACTTGGAGGAAAATTTTCATCCCAATCATTTAAATTGTAATCAAAGTCCCCACTTTGACCTACATTTTGATTATTTTCAATATTATTAAATCATTGAACAGATTGATCACCACCATATTCCTCCTCTTTATCATTGGTGCCTTCAAAGTCCTATGATTTCAGAATTTCCTGATGAACATGTTGAATAACATTGATTGCACTATGATCAAACTTCTGACTAGGTGAAAAATATGATGCCTCACTTACATTACTAGGATTCTCATCGCATTTGTTATTCCCAAAAGAAGAGATATGTAAACAATTTATTGATGTCTCAGAAATAAAATCTTATTTATCTGATGAAGCCATCACTCCTCACTAAGAATATAGAATGATACAAATGCTCACCCTCCTAATGAGCCTTTGTACAGCCCTTCAAGTTGTTGTACAGCACTCAAAATAGTGTTGTACAACCTCTTTTTTCACTGTTGTACACTTCAGCATTCAATGTTACATATTCTGGGAATGCATGCCCTCTTTCCCTCTTGAAAAGTGTGCCCTCCTCTAGTTGTACAGACCTCTCTCCCTTTTGGAAAGTGTGCCCCTCTTTTGTTGTATAGACCTTTCTTCCTCTTGGAAATTGCACCATCCTCTTTATGTTACTCTCTCTTCTCCATGAGCTCAATCTCTCCCTTGAAACTTGTGACTCTTCACCTTCCCGCTCAAGCTCTCCTTGAAAAAAGTGTGACCTCTTCTTCTCTCGTGCTTCCTTTATAAATAATCTAATGTGTAACTTCCCTAACCCTTGGTCTTCAGTCTTCCAATGATATTGATGGTCAAGATCAAATCTTACCCGCATGACATCAACGGTCGTGACTTAATCGTTCGTTGAGGTCACTTAAGTGATCCACATCCTCATAAAGTCACTTTTACACATTCAAAAATTAAAAGGCTCAACTTGAATTTATAAAAACACTTTATAAATTCACTTTATAAAAATACTTTATAAAGTCACTAGGGAGAAATATGCTTGGTCACTTCCACATGCTAGGTGCCTCCAATACAGAGGTACCTCTGAGCTACTAAATATAACAATAACCCTATTTTTGAGATAGTCAAATGTATAATTTATGTTGGTTTAACAGATGCAAAAGAAAAGTTATTGGCATGGGATCATAACACGGATAATGAGTACAAGATTTCCATGACTTTCATTCAAAGGGTGAGATTTATCTTTAATGATTTTTCTGAATATGTGGTGGGGAGAGATCAAATGTTGATGCGAAGTTTTGGAAGCAATGTTGTATGGAAATAGACTTCCCAATTGATGAGGAAAATGAAAAAGAAAAAAATTGCAAAGGAAGTGATGTATTCAAAGTTGTGGATAGCTATTTTCAATTGGGATTTAGAACTAGACAGGTATGGGAGTTGATAGATGAGATTTCAACCTATGGGAAAATATTGCTATAAAAAATCAAAGAGTTAAACAGGCTAAACCCTTAATATGTAGCACAAGTAAGACATGTCCTGAAATCAAGAATCTGCCAAAATATATGACTATAATACCTTGAAGAACGATACAAGGATTGAAGGATGAGAAACTTATCATAGTTATATTATCACGTGTAAGTTCGGGTGAATTATCAATGGAAGAAATGTGTGATGAATTTAAAAAGTAAGTTTTTTGAGTTATTTTTATTTATGTTAGGATTAGAAAATTAATTTTTTCAGTTTAACATATCAATGTTCTAACTATTTAATTATATATATCATTATAACATTATTTACTTATTTTTATTTAGTCACAAGGTGTATATGAGAATACAATAGGAATTGGTTAAGATGTTGAATGAAGAGAGTTAGGATGATGTTAGACTCAACTATCTAGATTCAAGCTCTATAGCAGCATTGAAACAATTTTTTGTTGCATTCAAAAAGGTATGTTGATTTATTACATTCATATTCTTTGTTTGTAGTTTAATTTATTTATATTTTATTATTTGTATATATATAACGATACGTTTTTTTTTTTCATTAAAGATGTCAAAGAATAATGCAAATTGAGTACCTGAAACCTTCAAAAAATTTATTCAAAAATCCAAGTTTGAAAGAGAAAGGAGACGTGTTCAAAATGTTGAACTTGATGACACCCTTGATCACTATATTTGGAATGGGCTCGACACTGTTCACTATAAAGTCATATAAGGTGATTGTGAAAAAATTGCAAATATTTTTCCTAAAAAAGAATATTCCCTAGTTATTGTGGATATCCCTCATGGTTATAATATCCAAAACATTGGATATGATAGTGAGCATTATACTTACCAAGATTTCAATAAAGTGGTTATCGGATTTATCGAAGTCACAACATCACCATTTTGGATATTTCTCATTTTTCATTCAGACACACAACAAGGATTAGTGCATTCAAGCTTCAAGGGAAAAGAAAAGACAAGGATGCAGATTTTTTGGTAATATATTGAAACTGTATGTTTAGAAATTAAGATTAGAAATCAATTTTATTAATTCACAAGATAATTGAATTTTCACTTATTTATGTTATAGGCTCAAGCCTAATATTCAAAACTCTAATAGAGAACCATTTACATGTGATATAAAGAGTGTACATCTTGCAAGCTGACAAGAGATTATTCTTATAATTCTATTCTTGTCAATGTAAAGGATGGAGGGAAGCCTAGTAATTTATTGGTTTACAATGTTGTGGTTAGAAATATAGCATATTGATGCAGCCCCCCTACCTCTGCAGGGTTTGTCGACCTCCTGGTCACTGGATCATTCTCCTCCTCGAGATGGAACAGCTCTCTCAATTCCTGTTAGAACCTTTACTAGCAAATCCACAGGTCCAAATGTGAACTCAGCCTGCACGAATAGCACCAGGCATGAGCTCCCTCCACATGACCACAATAGGCGCGTTGTGTTTCACGATGTCGGGGCTTTTCATTCCAAGACACCCGACTCCTCCAAGTCTCGAAACCTGACTAGGGGCCTAGCAGTGCTAGCCTTCTCTTCTATGCACATGATGTGACCTTCCCCTAGGAACTAGGTCCCAACTCCCAAATATTTTGGGACTCCACGATTCACGAAGTCAAAAGACTTCTCACTGCAGATCTTCCGCTCCCTGAAATGCCAAATTTTTCCTTGTTGTTAGATCAACGACCCTCACTATCCCACGATCCAACGGTCCATGTTCCTCCTTTGAAAAGTCGGGACTTCATGATGGTTCTCTCCTTCGAACCTATGACTCTCGAAATGTCAAAATGTCGATGCTTCAGATCAACGGCCCACAGCCTGACTCGATCCAATGACTCAGTTTTGATATCGTTAATTCGTGTTTCACGAGTTTTCGCAAACTTGCCCCTTGACTTCCCTGAGTCACGAGTTAGCGAACTATTGATCATTTGCCACGCGTCCCCTCCGATGGACAGTCCTAATGATTTTGGGACTTCACCTTTCGTGAATTTACTCCTCAGCTCCTTGAAAATATTTTGGTGTCTGGTTCCACGAACATCTACTGCCACCTTTCATCTCTAATGAGGGATGGTTCCAGTCGTTTCAAAACTTCTCCCTTGCGCTTTCTTCCAGATCCAACCATTGTTGGCCCACACACTTCCAGATATGACGGCTCAGATCTGTTCTCTCTTGTGCATTCTCCTTTGTGCCTGGATGTAGATTTGACGGTCTAGATCTTTTCCTTGCAGCTTATCCAATAGTTGGTGTGCTCCTGCTCCTGAGCTTTTGCGCTTTCTTCCCAGATTTGGAAGATTTCGATACTTCAAAGTTTTTCAACCTTCACTTCTTCTGTGATTCCAACTCCTAGATCTCTTTGACACTTGTGAAAGTGGTATCCCTTCTGAACTTCGTTCCTTGAAGGATTTTTGATCTCCCACGCACACCTTGAGTTCTCGGGATTTCGAATAACTCAGTTCGAAGGATTTTCTTGAAAAGAAAATGCTTACCGCCCACCTGGTGTTCTTCAGCTCTGGTTCTTCGAAGCTTATTAGCTTCTTGATGTTGTGCACACCTTGCACATGGTCTGAGTTTCTTTGATTCTCTCTTAACTTCTCTCTGAGTCAATCTGAGACTCAGTCGATGCACTCCTTACATTCGAGATGCACACCTTGCATACAAGTATCAGAAGAGAAATGATTGAAACTCAACCAGCTTCGTCACAAACTCATACAGTCAATCTCTGGAACACTCATACATGAAATGAACTTGTAACAAATCATACACACAGAATAACATTTGTTCAGTCTCATGTGAAATGAACACAGCCCAAGGATTTGGGATAATTTTCTGTTTGTTCTATTCATTCATGAAAAATGAAAATACAAAGTGTTTCTTCTACTCTACTATGTCTGCTCTACTCTGTCTAACACAAAACATACTCTCTCTTACAATACTCATTCCTTCTGCTCTATTACAATGTAATAATCAACTATCTAAGGATCGGCTCCACGATCTCTCTCGTCCTGTCTGAAATCTATCTTTTCAAATTCAAACTATTACCTACTCTGTCCTATTACAATAACTACTAGTTATTGCCAAATAGAGTCGACACTCCATATCTGCAATCCCTTACAGTAATTTTAAGACTTTACAAACAAGTTACAATTTTAAAATGTTTTATTCAAAAATATCTCAACAACTCATTAAATTCTGAGTTAAATGCTCGATTTGAAATTCTATCATTGTTGAGATGTCCTATGTTTTCCTCCACACGTGCACTGTTGAACTTGAAGGAGATGCTCTTGCATCATACTCCTCTGGTTAAAAAAATTCATGGACTCCTGTCCATGAGCTCCTGCATTGTCTTTCCATGCTTCAAAATATCAGGTTCGATGACCCAACTTGTATCTTCTATTGGATGATCTTCCACTTCACTAGGTATTCAGGATATGTCTTCCTCCTAGTTTTTCTTCCATCCCTTTGTTCAATAATTATCTCCATCTAAGGTTTTTTTGTTGTGGGCAATTTCTCTTCCCACTGAATTTATGTATGATCATCTGATTCTCCTACTTCATCTCTCTTGTAAGGATACAAGTCTGCAACATTGAATATCAGTGATATCCCAACATTGTCTGGCAACTCAATCTCATAAGCATTGGCTGCGAATTTTCTAAGAATCGTGAATGGTCCTATCTTTTTCATCTTTAGTTTATTATACGTTCCCCTTGGGAACCTCTCTTTTCTCAAATGAGCTAAAACTTCATCTCCAACTTCAAATTGAACCTCTCTTCTCTTTTGATCAGCTTTGTTCTTATATTTCTGATTGTTGTCCTATAGCTGTTCTCTAACTCTATCATGGAGTTTTTTCATTTCTGTTGAAAAATCCTCTGCTCCAGCCATAGATGATTTTAGGGGCGAAATTTAGGGGCCTCCAATTTTTTATTGGGCGATTTTTTTATATTAGAGTGATTTTTTAAAACTTATATCATTAGCCCGTAATTTATTTTAGGGGAAAAATCGTGTACAGGGTTAGCCTGTGGTTTTAGGAGAGATAGAGGAAAAAAAAAATATTTTGCCCCTGAAATTTGGAGGGACAAGCTTCCATTAGCCAAATTTCTAGAAATATAGGAATTTATGATAGCTTCTTCGCCCTGCCATTTGGTAAAATCAGGGTTTATGGTTTAATTCGCCTAGATTTTGTGGTATGGCCACTAGGTAGCTACAATATTCTCTTTGCCTGATTTCTAAGAGCATTTTGGCCCTCCCACCTGTTATAAATTTTATGGGATCTGCCCAGTGCCCATATATGCATTGGGTTAAAATCATATCTTTGTTACTTGTCTGGTTCGTTCGTGAGAACTATAGAGTCTATTATCTAGTGACCATCCCGAAAATCTCTAATTCCCCGGGGCTCGGTTTACATATCTTGAATTTCCGTGCTTATTTCCCCTCGACGGAATGGAAAAAAGGGCAAGAGATGCTAGTGGTGGAGCCACCTGTTCAGAGCAAAAGAAATTAGAATTTGGTACGGTTATCCCAACCTGCTCGGAAGGTGTCGCGTGAGGCTTTGGCGATGAATAATTACCAGGGTTTCCAAACGTCTTGATAGGTATTTACCTGGTCCTTCATATTTAAATTCTACTATAAATTATTTTGATGAGTAAAAATGGTAGATGGTTGAAAAGTTGGTTATCTTGCACAAGGGAAAGTAAAAATATAAAAAACATAATTTTGAATTTGAAAAGCAATACGCTAGAAGTCATTTTCAAACAACAAACAGTGAACTAACATTTTTATTGAATCCAGGATTCTACACAAATTTGTGCATTTACTAACTATTTGAGAGACTTGTCATGCCAATTTTTTTAAGGAAGAAGAAAAGTACTTTTTATTTGCAGTTTTTGCATAAATGTTTTCCTTAAATCATGAAAGACGTTGTCCCCTTTTAGTTTATGTATGCAGAATAAACTTGTATTGAGAGATCAAGAATGTTATCTCTATGGCTTTGGGAACATTGCTACTGTAGTCTACAGGACTGGTATATCCTCCTCTCATGACCAATATTTGATGCATTACTTATCTACCTTGTAACTAGAATCTAAACAACCCAACAGAACTCCCAATGTTGTTTGAAGTCGTTGTTATTAACAAGGATTTAGTGTCAACTCTATTGCTAATGAGATATTCTTTGGTTTGTCTCATCACAAGTCATTGGGCCTTTGTATCTGCAAGTGATGAAAAATGAAGGAGACCCTACCATTGGCCAATTGATGGAAGAGAGGAGGTAACAGATTGATACAAAGAAAAATCTTTTTGTTAAGATGATTAAGGTACAACACAAATTGTAATCATATTCCACATCCAATAGGTGATACCTTTCCTCTCAATAAACATTCATTTCCTAAATGCTATGAAAATTGTTGCAAAAGTTCTAGTAATCTAGGAGTCAAACACAAAATGTTGCCACATGTTGTGGTGCCCTTTGAGAGAATGAACTCTTCAAATGGAAGTGGCGTCGATGTCTCATTGTATGCCAATAAGCAACCTGAAACTTTCACATGAGTAACTTATACAAAAATGTTGACCAGATGTTGGTGCTAATAAGGTTGTATGCTCAAATTCATAAAATAGTTTAATTGCACATGTTAAAACAAAGGTTGCAACCCAATACATTGGAGTGACTTAGGTCCTATAGCAACAATCTCTCTCTGATTTAGTGTCAACTCTATTTCTAATGAGATAGTCTTTGGTTTGTCTCATCACAAGTCATTGGGCCTTTGTATCTGCAAGTGATGCAAAATGAAGGAGACCCTACCATTGGCCAATTGATGGAAGAGAGGAGGTAACAGATTGATACAAATAAAAATATTTTTGTTAAGATGATTAAGGTACAACACAAATTGTAATAATATTCCACATCCAATAGGTGATACCTTTCCTCTCAATAAACATTCATTTCTTAAATGCTATGAAAATTGTTGCAAAAGTTCTAGTAATCTAGGAGTCAAACACAAAATGTTGCCACGTTTGGTGGTGCCCTTTGAGAGAATGAACTCTTTAAATGGAAGTGGCATCGATGTCTCATTGTATGCCAATAAGCAACCTGAAACTTTCACATGAGTAACTTATACAAAAATATTGACCAGATGTTGGTGCTAATAAGGTTGTATGCTCAAATTCAGAAAATAGTTTAATTGCACATGTTAAAACAAAGGTTGCAACCCAATACATTGGAGTGACTTAGGTCCTGTAGCAACAATCTCTCTCTGATTTAGTGTCAACTCTATTTCTAATGAGATATTCTTTGGTTTGTCTCATCACAAGTCATTGGGCCTTTGTATCTGCAAGTGATGCAAAATGAAAGAGACCCTACCATTGGCCAATTGATGGAAGAGAGGAGGTAACAGATTGATACAAAGAAAAATATTTTTGTTAAGATGATTAAGGTACAACACAAGTTGTAATCACATTCCACATCCAATAGGTGATACCTTTCCTCTCAATAAACATTCATTCCCTAAATGCTATGAAAAATGTTGCAAAAGTTCTAGTAATCTAGGAGTCAAACACACAATGTTGCCACATTTTGTGGTGCCCTTTGAGAGAATGAACTCTTCAAATGGAAGTGGCATCGATGTCTCATTGTATGCCAATAAGAAACCTGAAACTTTCACATGAGTAACTTATACAAAAAATTTGACTAGATGTTGGTGCTAATAAGGTTGTATGCTCAAATTCAGAAAATAGTTTAATTGCACATGTTAAAACAAAGGTTGCAACCCAATACATTGGATTGAATCAGGTATAGTAGCAACAAGGGGGAATAAGAAGCTAGAACTCACTCCACACTCTTTTCTATGGGGAAAACAAGGGGGAAAACTACCACTAGTTGCCTTGGATATTTGCAGCATTGCTAGAGAAAAAGAAGGCCTTGGGCTGACTAGTATTCATGCAGAATGGATTGCATTGGTTGCTAAGTGGATTGTTATGGGCAATGAAAGGTGAGGCAACACAAAAATTTAACATCAAGCATAGGTTGTTGACTACCTCACAAGTTAATGGATTGAATGGGCTATTTGGGATCTGTGATGTTATTGTGGGGTAATTTCCTTCAAATTTAATGGTTCAACATATCTAAAATAATTTGGAAAGTTTGACAGGTGAAGAACTTAATTGGGAATTTCAGGGACTACAAAATGCATGGGATCTAGCATCCAAATCCTTTTAGGCTTTTCAAACACCAAGAGGACATATGGGAGACATTTCTTGTTGTGTAAGAAGACTGTGTAAGAAAGGTTTTTATATGTGGGGAGACTTGTAGGACAAAACTTGTAGACTTGGAAAGATTGGAGGCCAGTTACTTGGTCCCATCTGCTGGTAGCTGCAAATGAGGTCACTTTCTTAGAGTTGTGCAAAATACTCATATATTTAGGGCTTAAAATGTAGATAGAGTCTCTGGGCCCCATTTGAAAATCTTGGAGATAGAACTATGATAAATCTTGGTGAGATATAATGCAAGAAGATTTATGCCACTATAAGAACATGTCCTAACATTCTTGGTAGACTTAAAACAAGATGAGAACTTCAGGATTTTGAGAAAAGGTGGCTCAAGCATTGTCAATCTATTTAGAAATTCAGGAGATCTTTAGAATCATGAGTAATACGGTGGATGATAATTCATTAGAGTCTATCAATTAATGCCAGGCTGCATAGATTGAGACCAAAAAGGATCATGCGTAATTTTTCACAAAGAGAAGACTATAATTGAGGATGGATTGTGACATAGTTTTTAATATTATTTTTTGGTCTTTTGAAGTTGAAGGATGCCATTCTTGGAGAGAGCTAGATGATCAAGAAGCAGGGTAGAGGTTTTTAGAGTGATATTCATTTGTCAGGGATTTCATTTCTATGGAGAAGGAGATGCAAAGCTACATTTAGTGGTGACTTGTCCAAGTTCAATCTGGGAGAAATTTAAGTGTTCAAAGCTTGACTTAGTTGACTAGTTGTCATCTAGACTACGTATTGTTTAGATAATGATACATTAGAGTTTGTGCTAAGGAATATATGCTATTCGTATGTGCATATGTTGGGCTAGAGGGATGGGGTGGGGGGTGCAATGTGAAGTTTTAGCCTGATGTTGTTCATACAGTTGTATTTTTATTGTATTATAATGTGTATTTTTTCAAAAAGAAAAGAAAAGAAAACTCCCATTACTTATGCATGGTGACTAAGGGATTTTCTAGTTTAAGTTTAACGAAATTATAGAGAACTTTTTCACATAAAAAGCCACCAATTTCCCATTAAACTACCAATCATGGCATCTTTGTTGCAAATATATCTGGAAAAACAGAATGACTAAAGAATAGGAAGGGAGAAATAGTTGTAGGATTGTAAAGCTAGTACTACTTTTTGTACTAGCAGTGCATGGTTTTTGTTTAAAATGGTTGCAAGGAAAGAAAAAATGGATCATCCCCTTTCTGCACAAACATAGCTTGCCAATGCCCACAACACAATAGTAAGAAAACAGCAAAATGATCGTTGAAAGTGGAATGTGAAGGAGAAGGACATCACTTTCATTATTGGGGAAACCTAAGCATGTAGCATTTTACAAAAACTGGATAGTGACAAAGTAAGTTTAGGGATTTTAGTTCGTTGTTTGTTTCTGCCAAATTTTCCCTGCTTTGGGGGTTTGAACTAATGATAATCTCTCCAGAAATTGAAATCCTGCAGAAATAGCAAACCCATAATTTTAACAATATCAAAATAGACCTACATTAATAACTGAGAAAAAGCCATGCAAGTAGGCAATGAATACAAAATCCAAAAGTAACTACTTTACGAGAATACTTATGATAAACCATCCTTTACATATTGACTATGATTAGTCCTATATTTAATCCCTAAAATCATTCAAGAAATTTTTGTGACTTCTGCTATTGACTTACAGAAAGCATTACATCAGTTTACGAAGATCCAGATTGGTCTGTCTGCTTTCTAAAACCAGTGATCTGGATATCTTTGATTATAACTTTTTCAAAACAGTCTGAGTGTTAAGGCCTGTAATATTTTCATTTGTGATGTGTTTATTTGATCCTAAAAAATAAAATGAGATAAAGGCACCACATCTCATGCTTGAGGGTGGGAAGATTTGGAAGCTCATGATGTTTCCACTTATTTGTGATTGTTGGTTTGTTCTTTTTATGGAACCTAAGAATCTCCTCAAAATCTTCAGGAATAAACTTCGTCTAATTTAGCTGATGCAAGTCATCTAACAAACTATATTTGATTCTATGTTGAATTGAACAGAGCTTCTCTATCTGAAATTTTGGACTCCTCACATTTCCTAAAACTCTTTCTAGCTATAGAAACAAGGTGGCCTCCTGATATCTTCTGTTTCTCCAAATTTGTCCCATATTCTGCTTTTGTTCACCTCTTTAGGTTCCATGATCATGCTCCAACTGCAATGTCTTTAGGTCTCGGATTTACCCTTCAAGGTTGAAAAATTAGTCTATGGCTTCTTGACATATGTCTGATGCCAATATAAAGACATCTATCATCTTCGAGGTTGATACTCAATCTTCTTTGAGATCCATATTCAATCTTTTTCCTTCTAATTTTCAATTCTTCTATCAATGTATGGCTAGTAGGATTATCAAGGTCTCTCTTCTTGTCACATTCCTTTGGTGCCTTTATGAGTTGCTTAGCTCTATCATTGGAAGTACTCCTCCCTTGCTTATTTTATTTTTCCATCATATCAGTGAGAAAACCTTGTTGTTTTGCAACTGAGAAAAAGATTCTATATTTATTCAATGCATAGATGGGGCCATGTTTTTTTCTTGATTTCAATGTAGAAACCACCTCCAGTTGCTATTGTCTTTCCTTCAAAACCTTGATCCACTCTCAAGGGTCCAAGATGAAGTGGAAACAATTTTAAGATGAAATTATTTCTTCCATTAACCATCCACCTTGTCAAAAAATCCTGCATCTCTTCATGATTAAGCTCGATCCAATCAGCATGTAAGGAAACTGCCTTATTTTCTAGAGCATTAGCTACCTTATTCCTTTCTCTCAAAAATACTTTTGAGCATGAATTCACCAATTTCAATAAAATCTGTAGAGTCTTAATTTAAAGTTAATCTAAGAATCATTATTCCATATGACCTTTTTAAAGCGATACTCTGGCTGATCCTTTTAGATTTTAGTTGGCAATAAAGGTCTCAATTACTAGTTTGAAGTCTTCCTCAATTACCAAGGCCATGGCTCTTGATTGCAAAGCCAACTTCAAGCTCCTTGTTAATCAATATGTCTTTGCCTGTTCTTAGTGGCCTTTATAAAGAATTCACAAAACTTATTAAGACCTCCCATTTGGTGCCATATCAAAATTCAGCTTATTTGGTGCCATATCTCATCCTTAGTGTTTCTTGAAAGGTTGTCCTGCAGCAATGAAGTGTTACTTCAACCTCCTTTTGAACTACTTGTGGGCTTAATTCCTTTTACATTTAGAGACTCATTTTTGGCCAATCAGATCCTATACCATGTCTTTTGATTACTTTTTCTCTCTGAGCATGTTTTCGTTTTTGGTTAGGCACATTAAACAACCAATGAAAAATATGGCTATTTTCCAAGTCTCATTCAGAAAAAATAAGCTACAATAACCATTTGTCCAATTACAGATATATGATATTAAGCATTCTTTTAGATATACCCATTATTTGAAGGTAATTGTAGATCCACGTGATTAGAAAAAAAAACCTACGAACCAACCTTCAAACTAAATACTAAATGTTTATAATTACTCGGCAATCTACTATCTAACTGAGAACTTGTTAGTTGTGATATCTCTATTGGAAGTAAAGTTAAAAGGGGATAATTTTTGTGCCATCAATTTTCATACTACCAAGCATGGGATCTTATTCCAAAATTTATTTGGAAAAACAAAAAGACCAAAGAATAGGGAAGGAAGAAATAGTTGTAGGATTTTGAAACTTGTATTGTGTTTTGTATTAACAGTTCATGATTTCCATTAGGAATGGTTACATGACAAGATCAAATGGTTACATTATTTCCATTAGGAATGTCAAACTCATGGATTCTTAGTTAAACTTGTGAGTCTTGATAAATTTTACCATGTTTGACTAAGTTTGACCAGAATGCTCAGACATCTCTTTTCAGAGCTAAGCCAAATAAGCTTGCCCAGAATTTGGTATACTCATCAATTCTTGTTTGAATGGATATGCGTTCAACATATTTGGTCAAACTTTGAGTCTTGGTCATACTCTTTGAATCTTTGTCAAATAATTGTGTTTTGGCAAATTTGACTGTATTTCACTGAGCTTGACCAAAACTAGTAGATTTGGCTCATTTTAGAGATACAAGCTGAGTAGGCTCACTGAGAATTCTGTAGACTCATCAAATCTTGTTTCAATGCATTCAAGATATGCAGGAGGTTATACTCAATATGTCGGTCCAAATTTGTACATAGGCGCACAGTGCCATTAGCTATAGAACATAAAGTATAGATATGCAAACATTGATGTTCATAATTTTTCAATAACAATTATGAGTTGGGATACAAATGTTTTTACCCTACATAAAATACATAGTATAGAGCACTCCAAGCCAAAATGATGTTCTATCTCAACCACTAGAATACAACCCAACATATTATGAATGCATTTATTTGAAGGCCAACCTACATTTATGATAACAATGGCCTCTCACTTATGACAAGGTCATCCTTGGATTAAGGCATATAGACCTGTATAAATAAAGAATAGTCTAAACATTCTACCTTTTGTCTTTTTTTCGGCTATTTTTTCCTTTTGATTTTGCCCGAAATCTGGTGAGGAATGGTTGGATCTGCAGATTTGAGTGGCTAAGTTTGTATAATCAGAGTGCCCAGGGGATTTTCAACATGTTGAATCCATTTATGCATTCATAAATGCAATTTAAACAATAAAAAATGATGATTTTGTCCAGATTTACATCACCAAATTCCGGCCAAAAAAACCAAAAGGTAGAACTTTTAGCCAAGCCTATAAATAAGGTCAACAACAACCATTTTCCATTAAAAATGAATCATCTCTCACAATAAACATGTATTATTTCTCCTAATTGTACCAATTTTAACCTCTAATAATTCTGACCACTCAATATGCAATAGTCTAAATGTGTGACAAAATGGCTCTTTTGTGGTTGCTCAAAACAACAACCTCATCAATCCA
>ML812379.1:80041-94074 GCA_009831015.1 Picea engelmannii
GGAGGCTCATAATGATAGTCCATCTGGAGAGGGTCTTGTTCAGAATGAAGAAAATGAGCACCAAGATGAGAATTGGGAAATTGATATACCACAACATTTGATCTAATCCAATATATATGAGGGCCTAGGGAACACTTATTTCGATATATGTGTTCCATTGGTGGTGCAAGAAATAGTGAATGGAATATCACAGATGATGTGATTCTTGTGATACGTTCTTCCTCTATTTTTGGAGTAGGTCGGAAATTATTTATCATAGAAAGATTACTATATGCCAATTTGAGGATGCATTTCAGGTAAAAATAGGTTCTATAATTTATATTTTGTGTTTTTCATTGTAAATTTGGAGCCACATTTTCTTGATGCAAGTTATTTTAAGATTGTTTTTTTTATATTTAACTATTACATTGTCTCTTTCTTGTATGTGACAGGTAATGAAGTTGGAATTTGATGAATATGGGACCTATCTCTTCACATAGACAGTGTCATATTATTAAAGGGTAGATACCTGATTTAACAAGAATTCCGCTAAGCAAGAATGGGCTCATTCAAGTAGATGAAATTGCTTTGATGTATTTCTCTAATATGTTGATAAATTTTAATGGTTTGTTTGTTTGTTGCATTTTGGAGCATTTTGTCAAGTTTGGAATTTTGTGTTTATTTTGGTTAAAAATGTGTTAGGCCCTTGAATGCTTCCAGTTCTCATTTGATGTTTGAATGAACCTTTTGTTATGGAATGATTGGCTTCATCTGATTTCCATTGAGTCAAGGGTTTGGGTTAAAGTTAAAGACCTTTGTTGAGTAAAAAATTGTTTTTCATCTTTTTGTCATGACATTTATTTGAGAAACATATGGTCTTAGGATTAATATATGCCTTTAGTTATTTTGTGGGCACTCAATGTGTTCTCCATAATTGTGATTTTGTTTTAATATGTTTGATGGTCAAGGAAAGATTTTTTTATGTCCTTTCATTTTTTGGCATGACTTGAGCATCTTCACCTTTTAGGATCTACTATGTTTATTTTGTATTTTCTTTGAAAAGACTTATTGGTTATTTAGAAAGGGAAATGATCTCTACTTAGCTAAGCGAAGAGAAAAATGGTCTATGCACTAGGTTCCTATGCGTAAATCATAGGAAACCTATTAACCTGAGACTGACATTCCTCTAATGCAATTATACTTTCATAAATATGGTCGTTGAATTTCAGATTCCATAAACAATGCTATGCAAACCCCTTTGTTGATTGGATAAATACCTCCATTACCCATACTTTACTTCCACTTACCTTGAAAACCTCCATTCCATACCATGAATAACAACACACATTGTCTTGTTTGTCTTTTAAAGTTTTCTTGGTTGAAATATTAGTGTATGCTACATCAATGAATTGATGTTTAAGGTACTAATGGTTGTATTACTCTTCAAACAATCAATGTTAGGCAAATGACCAACACTATGAAGGTGGAAGTGAATGAAGGATAAGCATGCTTCATTATTACACAAGAGTACATGAAAATCACATCAAGGTATTCCCATGAAAGTTTTGAGTTTGATTTTTTGTAGATTTATCAATGATTGCATGCACCAATCTTACTATATTTCCAGTTTTTCCACCTTCAAAGGAAAATCGGTCTATGGTGAAAAGGCTTCTAAGGTACTTGAAGCCAAAAAAGCCTGGTTCAATGTTGGAAGCATAGATAATCTAATGCTGAATTCCAACATTTGGTTATGCATAAATGTGTTTTTAGTCACAGTAGCAGTTTCTTTATATTTCATTATGGGGACTTATTGAGAGAACGATCTAGACAACTTTATAACGGTGTGCATATACATGAAAATGTAGATTATTATGATGGCTGCATTGTAATTGACCTCATGTACTAAATTATCGAAAGGGGGTGCTAATGGTTTGGTTTTTAAGTCAAAAAGTGAGCAGAAAAAATTCACAATTAAATTTTAACCAAAGCTCTACTATCAATAACACTATGGACCTACAATAACTCCAATCAAAACCATTAGAATTCTTGAATATTGAAATGGTATTCTATGTTAGTGTCTTTTGATTATTATTGGATCCAAATAATCTTATTTGGTGAGCAGAAAGCCCCTACAATTTTGGTTTATCCATATATGCATATTTACCGCAAATAGTGAGCTTTATGGATAACAATAACAACTCCAAAGTTCAAAGGTTGATCTTCACAATGCTTCAATTATGTCTGCCTCTTCTATCTCAATTGAATGTTCATTGAAATTATCATTATGGGAGAACATCCTTAGACAACTATGATGTCCTGCAGGTTCAGCAAATTGTTCTTCTCTTTCCTCTGTAGAAATCTGCTTAGCCTTGCCTTTTCCTTTATATTTCTTGGTAATTTGAATGGGAAAGGGATCTTTCAAAATAGGGGAAATATGCTAAGAACCAAAATGAATAGTGAGCCCGTCATACCACAAAAATGAGGCATTACTTAGATTATTCATTAATCAACTTCCTTCATTAGCAGGCCTAGATGAAGAAGTTTCATTCTGGTGGTTTCTGATCTAGACTGCTATTGTTGTTGGGATCTATGCTATATGCACAAAGCTCCCAAACAATTTTGGTTGTTGGTTCCAGAAAATCATTTATTGTGCACATTATCACATAATTAATGTATGTTGTCATTGGGGTTTGAGGATTATATTACATGCATGCAAATGCCAAATGGTTAATACAATTGAATTGAGGAGTAGATGATCATAGGCATTGGGGCATATCACAAGCATGCAATTGCATTCACAATTGGAATTTTGTTGTGGACTTTTCAATCTTAAAGCCAGCCTTGTGAACAAGTTCCAAGAAAGGGTGAACTGAAAAATTCCATGCCAACAAATTCTCTGAATCAAATGCTTGAAGTGATCCCTCTTAGGAAACCCTAAACAAAGAGAAAAATCCAAAAACCCCATATCCACAATCCTTAGGGAAATGCCATTAGCCATAATCTTCGGATCAGTTGTAAAGAAGATGATCAAAAACCCTGGTTCACAAAAACTTGGTGATGCCCATAGGCTAAAAGAATAAGTCACTTGTATAAGAGAGCGATAGCTCATGTTGATGTTACAAACAAGTATTGAGTTTGTATTTATACTCAACCCAAGAGGTATGGTGTCCTTTCCAAGAGGAGTTATGGGCTCACATAATGACAATTTGGGTCTTAACTTGTTAGGAATATGATAAATGAGTGTTGAGCCCAACCCTAGAAACACACTAAAATGATTACAAAGTGAGGGTCACTCTGTGCAGGTTGATATCTATTATAGACTTGGCATTTGTAGAGGTCCTCTATCATGGGGATGATCTCTTATTTATTGATTAGGATTTTGAATCAGAGTGGCCCTGTGATGGAACACTTATTACAAGGGACCATAGTTGAAGTGTTGCAAACTATATTGCAGGTCTTATTGAAGCATAAATAATTTGATTCAGCAAGTTATTCATCTAATCAACCTATTCTAGGAAGAGGATATGTTTTCTCCTATATTATAATCTTCAGTGTTTTGTGTTCTTAAATATAAGTTCACTTATGTTTAAGTCATCATGAGAATTGATGCAGGAGCATCTCTCCATGCCAGTCAGTCAACCACGTCAGCGCACACTCATTCTTGTGCTGAAAAGGAGGCGCGGCCTCATTTTGAATTTGTATTGAATGTAATTTAATGTGCTTAGGCTGTTGAGCCAGGAAAGCCATGCCTTTGCGCGGGCATTAGATAGGATCGGCCTTTATTGTAGATTGGCTGAGATCTAGGTCCGATTCTGGACTAGACAGCCCCATTCATTGTAATTGATTAGGGTAGGTGTACTTGGAGGGAAGCGCTCAATGAGCCCTCAGGTAAAAGAGATTTCATATCTCATTTTGTAAAAGAGGGAATGGTAGAGTTGAAGAGCCGAGGAGAGCTCGGGAACACCTTGTAAAATATACAGGCATTTTCCATTATTAATACAGAGCGGTTTTTCCTGCATTTTCTGTCATTATATGCATGTCTGTATGTGTGTGTTCATTATATGCTGCAATTGTGGATTGTCATCATGTATTTGCAGGGAGTTGGTTTGATTTCAGGTTTGAGAGGTATTTGAGGGTTCATGCCATGAGGGCGTGACAGAGTGTTGAAACTCTGAATCCCAGTGCACGGAGGATGCGCTTCTGAACTCAGGGGAGTCAGACAAAGACGTGCTGAGAGCACAAGCCTTGAAGACAACAACTCATACAGAAGGAGGACTTTGGGGTTGCTGAACACCTCAATAGTCAAGGCAGTGTAGCTGAGACACTGTTGTGGACAGAACCTTTACTGGGAGTTCTGTAGGAGCTCTACCAAGAGGGTATCGAGCGTGTGTACAGAAGTGCACAGAGGAAAGAACTCTGCTGTGAGTTCTTAAGGGAATACCAGAATCACTGAGGATTCTAAGAGGCTCTACCAGGAGGGCATTGAGCAGGTGCAAAAGGTGCACAGGCACCCAGAACTACTGAATGTTCTGAGGGAGAAGAGCCTCCACCAGGAGGGCGTTGAGGAAGGTGGTAGACAGATACGAGGTGAAGGGAACTCTTTGAGTTCTGAATCGGAAGGAAGCAGAGTCCACTGAGGGACTTGTATTGGGTTGTTGAATACCCAGAAAGACTCAGCACAGAGGTTGTTTGAGCAAGGAGCCAGGGAGGCATCTATATTCCCTCAAGGGGGTCTGAGTGTTTGTGGAAGCTCAGGACAGATAGCGCTTTGTGCGCGAAGACTCTGCAGGAGTGCAGGAGCCAAAGGATCCCGTGAGGATTCAAAGGGCAGAAGCTCTGAAAGGATAGCGTTTTCATACGCATAGGTGAGACATCAAGTGGAGGGTTCGCAGAGGAGAAGAAATGCAAAGGTCCAAGCCTTTGGGAACGAAGAATTATTCCAAGTCTGGGAAGAAAATACAAGGAATCTCGAGGGAGCACAGCAACCGTTGGATCAGCGGGGAAAGCAGATCTGGACCGTTGAACAGTTATGTCCAGGGAGCTCTGGAAGAAGCGTACAGGAGAGGAGGACCGACAGCCGTCAGATCTCATAAGAGAAATCTCGTCAGTCGTAGGGTCGGGAGGAGTTGCGCGGAGGTTAGCCTCAGGAGGAGGAGCGCACGAGGAGAACAGGTCTGAGCCATCAGATCTTAGGGGAAACCCTGATAGTCGTTGGATCGACAAGAGCTCAGGAGGGATACTTCCATGGTGAAGACTTTGGGAACAAACCCAGGAGGAGCTCTAACCGAGAGAATCTTTGGAGCGGGAGAATTCTCCAAGGAGGTGGATCAACGGACAGGATTCGCGTCGGAGGATCGCGAAATCTCGCTGACCGTCGGATCGTGGCGGAGTTGCGCAGGAGTTAACCCAAAGGCGCAGAAGGGAACCGGCCATCGGATATCGGCATATCGAGCTTCAGTGTTCGGCGTTGGGCGAGTGCAAGAGTTACATGCACGTCGGAATCACAAGCCGTGATTCCCCAATTAAATTGAAATCGTCGATCACTAGAAGGACAGGTGGCACGAGATCCTGAGGTTTCGGAACTCGGCACTTCGGCGGTTGCAAATTCGAAAACAACACAGAGAGACAGCGAAGTCCCGGGTTGCGACGGGTCCCACGGAGGCCGTGTGGAGGATAACACGTGGCATCGGCATCTCAGCATTTGGGATTTCGAGACACAAGGGCTCGGTATCGCGAGTCGTGATATCCCAATTTTCTGAAGGGGGATATCGCCGAAGGAACCTAGTGTACTGTGGGTAACTCCCGAGGGGAGATTGGAAGAGTCCTTTGACTCTTCGGGCCGAGAATTAGAGAAGGTCCTGGTGAGAGCAGGGTGGAACCGTGAGGGTTGCCTACGCTTGCACCAAGTGGTATCAGAGTGGGATTTCATCTGTATATTGCAGGTGAAGGAAGACAGGGTTGATGAGAGCTCTGTGGGGACTTGCTTGCTGGAGGTAGCAGTCCGTAGACAGTCAGAGGGAGACTGTAGAAGGAAGCTGAGCACTCAGGATTGCTGGAGTGACAGCAGCAGGTCTGTCGAGAGAACAGATAGACAAAACAAAATGGATATTGAAGGCCATACGAAGGAAAGTAAGGCAGAAAAGCTTGCAGAGGAAGCAAAAATGACTAGAGACCTCTATGAATTAAAAGCAGACATAGAGAAGATGGAACTGCGGATGCGGCAGGATAAAAGGAGGAGGCGACTGCGTGAATTGCCAATGAAGAAGGCAAAAGAGAAATGGCCAGTCAAGCAGATGATGGTCATAGGACAGCGTAGGTTGTTGAAAAGATGGCTGAGGTATGCTGAGAACCTCAGGGCCACAGAGGAAAACATGATTTGTTACTGTTGGCCAGAGACAGGAAAAAGTCTCGATGGCGATAATGATGATGATTGGGATAAATTGGAATCAGTTGATGGTTTCAAGTACTGCCAGTTGGGCAGAAAAGAAGAAATTCCAGTTTGCCAGGAGGGCAACGAATTGGGATCAGTTGAGGATCTCAAGGACTGTCGTGAAGGCAGCCAGGGAATTTCAAATGGCCAGTTGGGCAGGAAAACAGAAATGAGATCGGCTGAGGATCTCAAAGACTGTCGTGAGGACAGCCAGGAAACTTTGCATTGCCAGCTGGGCGATGAAAGGAGGTCAGGTGAAGATCTCGAAGACTGCCAAGAGGGCAGTGAAAGCATACTAAGTTGCCTGGAGGGAAGAGATGAAAAATTGAGACTGTCTTAGAGTCTCTTGGACTCAAGGGAGAGTTCAATTCAGCAAAGGTTGCTGATGAATATGGGATCGGTTGATCTCGTAATCTGCCAGGGAAGCAGCAGTGGAAGCATCCCATATGGCCAGATGGGCAGGGATGACTTGAGAAGTCAGATTCGGCTAGGAGAGCTGACAGAGCATATAAGCTTGCAAGCAGATCAGCAGATGAAGCTGACAGGAGCGGAGGAACATCAGGATGATATACTGATGATTGGGGGAATTGAAATATTCCCACCATTTGCCCAGGAGGAGGCAGAAAATTCAGTTGCAGATATAGCAGCAGCAGCAGAACAATCACCGCAGGAGATGACTGTCAAAAAAGAGAGGAAATTGGAGCAGGTATCTGAGACTGTCCAAGTGGATGAAGAGAAGAATGAGTGTTCTGAGGAACAGCTCAACAAATTCAGCCAGCAAGCTGAGCTAGCTGCAGCATTTGAGCTGACAGCAAAAGAAATAGAAGAAGGAAACGAGCATTTCAAGGAATGGCTCGACATATTCAGCACTGGAGCTGAAGAAGGTGAGAATTCGGTGGAATGTCTCAGTGACTTCAGCCAGGAAGTTGGAAGAGCTGTAGCATTGAGGCTAACAGCAAAAAAAGAAGCCGAAAAGGAAGAGGAGCATTCTAAGGAATGGCTCGGTATTTTCAGCCATGAAGTTGAAAACAATGCAACATGGGAGATTGCAGAAGCAGAAGAAGGAGACACAGACAGCATATGTCTTGCTGAACTGTGGGAGCAGATTGAAGCCCTAGAAGACAGGGTGAAAGTTCAGGGCATGCACATCCAACAGGTGAGGTTGGAAACGGATGAGGATGGCATGGGAGATCATGATGATCAAAAAAATTTGCAGCTGTGGAGACTGCAACAGAAAAACTAGCCACTGGAGAAGCTAGATGAAGCGATCAAGGAGATCATGGAGCTGATGTTGAAATCAGCAGATGCTACCAGCAAGGAGAGGTTGAGCATAAGGAAAGCAGCAGCAACGCAGTGGAAGCAGCAGCAACAACAACATAATGGAGCAGGTGAAAAGCTCCACAGACTTGTTTGGGACCCAGGTGGATTCCAACAATTACAGGGGAAGCTCATGAGCAGGAGCTCATGATTTTTGCAGCTGTGGAGTATGATGCAGGAGCATCTCTCCATGCCAGCCAGTCAACCACGTCAGCGTACACTCATTCTTGTGCTGAAAAGGAGGCGCAGCCTCATTTTGAATTTGTATTGAATGTAATTTAATGTGCTTAGGTTGTTGAGCCAGGAAATCCATGCCTTTGCGCAGGCATTAGATAGGATCGGCCTTTATTGTAGATTGGCTGAGATCTAGGTCTGATTCTGGACTAGACAGCCCCATTCATTGTAATTGATTAGGGTAGGTGTACCTGGAGGGAAGCGCTCAATGAGCCCTCAGGTAAAAGAGATTTCATATCTCATTTTGTAAAAGAGGGAATGGTAGAGTTGAAGAGCCGAGGAGAGCTCGGGAACACCTTGTAAAATATACAGGCATTTGCCATTATTAATACAGAGTGGTTTTTCCTGCATTTTCTGTCATTATATGCATGTTTGTATGTGTGTGTTCATTATATGCTGCAATTGTGGATTGTCATCATGTATTTGTAGGGAGTTGGTTTGATTTCAGGTTTGAGAGGTCTTTGAGGGTTCATGCCATGAGGGCGTGACAGAGTGTTGAGACTCTGAATCCCAATGCACGGAGGATGCGCTTCTGAACTCAGGGGAGTCAGACAAAGACGTGCTGAGAGCACAAGCCTTGANAACAACTCATACAGAAGGAGGACTTTGGGGTTGTTGAACACCTCAATAGTCAAGGCAGTGTAGCTGAGACATTGTTGTGGACAGAACCTTTACTGGGAGTTCTGTAGGAGCTCTACCAAGAGGGTATCGAGCGTGTGTACAGAAGTGCACAGAGGAAAGAACTCTGTTGTGAGTTCTTAAGGGAATACCAGAATCACTGAGGATTCTGAGAGGCTCTTCCAGGAGGGCATTGAGCAGGTGCAAAAGGTGCACAGGCACCCAGAACTACGGAATGTTCTGAGGGAGAAGAGACTCCGCCAGGAGGGCGTTGAGGAAGGTGGTAGACAGATACGAGGTGAAGGGAACTCTTTGAGTTCTGAATCGGAAGGAAGAAGAGTCCACTGAGGGACCTGTATTGGGTTGCTGAATACCCAGAAAGACTCATCACGGAGGTTGTTTGAGAAAGGAGCCAGGGAGGCATCTATATTCCCTCAAGGGGGTCTGAGTGTTTGTGGAAGCTCAGGACAGATAGCGCTTTGCGCGCGAAGACTCTGCAGGAGTGCAGGAGCCAAAGGATCCCGTCAGGATTCAAAGGGCAGAAGCTCTGAAAGGATAGTGTTTTCATACGCACGGGTGAGACATCAAGTGGAGGGTTCGCAGAGGAGAAGAAACGCAAAGGTCCAAGCCTTTGGGAACGAAGAATTCTTCCAAGTCTGGGAAGAAAATACAAGGAAGCTCGAGGGAGCACAGCAACCGTTGGATCAGCGGGGAAAGCAGATCTAGACCGTTGAACAGTTACGTCCAGGGAGCTCTGGAAGAAGCGTACAGGAGAGGAGGACCGACAGCCGTCGGATCTCATAAGAGAAATCCCGTCAGCCATAGGGTCGGGAGGAGTTGCGCGGAGGTTAGCCTCAGGAGGAGGAGCGCACGAGGAGAACAGGTCTGAGCCATCAGATCTGAGGGGAAACCCCGATAGTTGTTGGATCGGCAGGAGCTCAGGAGGGATAGTTCCGTGGTGAATACTTTGGGAACAAACCCAGGAGGAGCTCTAACCGAGAGAAGCTTTGGAGCGGGAGAATTCTCCAAGGAGGTGGATCAACGGACAGGATTCGCGTCGGAGGATCGCAAAATCCCGCTGACCGTCGGATCGTGGCGGAGTTGCGCAGGAGTTAACCCAAAGGCGTAGAAGGGAACCGGCCATCGGATATTGGCATATCGAGCTTCGGCGTTCGGCGTTGGGAGAGTGCAAGAGTTACATGCACGTTGGAATCGCAAGCCGCGATTCCCCGATTAAATCAAAATCGTCGATCACTAGAAGGACAGGTGGCACGAGATCCTGAGGTTTCGGAACTCGGCACTTCGGCGGTTGCAAAGTCGAAAACAACACAGAGAGACAGTGAAGTCCCGGGTTGCGACGGGTCCCATGGAGGCCGTGTGGAGGATAACACGTGGCATCGGCATCTCGGCACTCGGGGTTTCGAGACACAAGGGCTCGGTATCGTGAGTCGCGATATCTCAATTTTCCGAAGGGGGATATTGCCGAAGGAACCTAGTGTACTGTGGGTAACTTCTGAGGGGAGATTGGAAGAGTCCTTTGACTCTTCGGGCCGAGAATTAGAGAATGTCCTGGTGAGAGCAGGGTGGAACCGTGAGGGTTGCCTACGCTTGCACCAAGAATGAACACTTCAATTCACTTATGTTTAAATATAATTTCACTTCGGTGTTTTATCCATGAGAATGAACACCAGGAACTCTGTCCCATCGAACACAGACCTGGAAGAAGCAGCAAGTCATCATATTTTCTGTTAAGTATTATGTTTTTTAAGGTTGTTATAACTCTAGGTTTATATTGCAAACTATATAGCATTAAGAAATACTGGTAAATATTGTCTAAAGATATAGATAGGCTCTGTAATAGGTATGCTACTATGTCGTTGGCACTGTTTTTTGCTCAAAAAAATTGAAACAGAACTGTGATGTAAATTTTCTACTGGCACTGTCAGAGCTTTGATCAATATAAAATTCCCCAGTTATGGTTTTATGGGAGAACATCCTTAGATAACTGTGATGTCCTGCAAGTTTAGAAAACTGTTCTTCTCTTTCCTCTGTAGAAATATGCTTAGCCTTGCCTTTTCCTTTATCTTTCTTATCAATTTGAATGGGCAAGAGATCTTTGAAAACAGGGGCAATATGCTAAGAACCAAAATGAACATAGAGCCTGTCATAACACAAAAATGAGGCATTACTTAGATTATTCATTAATCAACTTGCTTCATCAGCAGGCCTAGATGAAGAAGTTTCATTATGGTGGTTTCTGATCTATACTGCTATTGTTGTTGTGGTTTGTGCTATATGCACAAGGCTCCCAAACAATTTTGGTTGTTGGTGCCAGAGAATCATTTGTTGTGCACATTATCACATAATTAATGTATTCTGTCATTCCAAATTTTATAATGGATGCATGGATAAACAAGAATCCTATTGTAAGTGATATGGGGAAGCTATGTAATCATTGGGATATCAGTATTAGATCACATCATTCCAATTTTTGCAATATGGAGAGACCTCTCAAGAAGTTTGGGATGGACTGAAGGCCTGGTATTGGACTTCTAATGAAACCAAGCTTCTCTATTTGAGAAACTAGATAGATAGTTTGAAGATGGCGGAAGTTTTGGAGTATGAGAAAAATGAAAATGAGAACAAAAAAATCCTATTTTTCACCAATTAGAAATGTGTAGCAGTCACAATCTACAAAGTCTTGTAGGACACAGGCTAGTAAAATGTTCAGGATGTAAACTTTTGTCATTAATTAAATGTTTTTTTAAATCAAAATATTGGCTTATTACTTCTTTATGGATTCAATAAATGCATTGGAAGTTACCATTAATTATGAATACTTAGCATATTTGTATGTTTTCCATGATGGAGAAAATACTCCTGATCAGTGATTATTTTCTTACATTTACCAAAGCTCTAAGCCTTACCCTTTATCTCAAGAGGGCACTTCATTCATTTCAAACATCTCCAAACGTCCTTAGTATGTATATAATCAAGAAATAAATAGACAAAATAATAAGGACTAGTGTTCTCTATGGAAAGAGTAGCATAGTGTAACACCCCTATCACTTGTCAAACTTCAACACAATAAAAATTGCAACTTCTTATGAATAATAACTAAAAAGTATAAGAATTAAAAAGATCTATCCAATTTGTAAGAATTGCCTACCTTGCAGGGCCTACACAATTGCCATCATTCCCTATGTTGAAATCTTTTAAGTTCGAAAATTTCAAGTACACTCACCTATTCTCTATCTATCTAGTCCTCAATAAAAAAAATTCATCAATATTTTAGAATACTTTTTGGATCTATCAACTTTTACCAGTTGACCTTCAGCATTACAGATATCTTTTTAGATGTAAAATCCAAGTAAATGTATGTAGCTCTACTAATTATTCATCCTCACCCAGGATTTCATATATTCTCCACAAAAAAACATGCCATAAGTCACTCACTAAAACAACTATAAGCATAGAGAATTCACAATTCATGACCAGCAATAATCAAGAAAAGAGAAAAGAGCATACAGCATTCACATTAGCCATCCAGATTCCACTTTATTTACAATGTACATGAAAAAAAATCCAAACTAAGAAATAAGCCTCGCCATATTTGATGTCAAAATAAACCATAGAGTTGTATTTTTTTTTAAAATTGGCTGGAATTTTAGAGTCTATTCTGTAGCTCCAAATTTTCACAAACAATCCTTGAAAGATAATTAAAAACGTAATATCCTCTACCTTACAATTTTTAATTGTAAGAGAATCAACTAAATATTTAATAGCCTCCAACTTAAATTTTTTACCCCAAAAGAATATGAGATCGAAGTTTGGCCAACATTTAGGATCAATGCCAGGGAATCCAAAACCTCCATTGGAACATGTACTAATCAATGATGTAACAGTAACATGACCATCAGTATTTGCAACATCTACTATTCCAGACTTAGTAGAAATATCGGTATAAAAAATGCCCTTGTAAAAGTTCATACTAGCATTGTACTCAATTGCAGAAGCTAGACTTGCAGGAATGTAGCTCAAAACAATTTGAGAGGTTTTTAGAGGGATTGGGATCTTCATTATGTAATTCAATGACCATTATTTCTGATGAGTTTAGTTATGATTCCTTCATCTGTGGCCCAAGTTCCAAAGAAGAAGTTCTTGATTTTCTAGAGCCTTTTCATGTAGTGAGTCCTCAACTAAACATGTTTCTTGCATAAGTATTTCTATATGATTTTTAGATGTTGAGTTTTCACTTTTCTGAACGTGTTTTGTAATTGATGGCTTATTACAATCCAATACATATTGGGAAGAAGTAACTTTTTCTACTAAAACTGGATGCATGGTCTATAACTGAGAAATTATAAAGCAAGAGGGAAAAAAATCATAGATGTGTCGGCAGAATAAAGAATGGATATAACAAGCAAAAGTAAATTTTAGAAAAAGCAGTGAACAAGTAGTCAAGACTATGTTCTTTAACAGTGTCCTCATGAGTAGATAAGCAGGTCATGTAAACCCTGCCACAAGTTTTCCACAGAAGTGGGTTCATGCACTTGTTGAAGAGGAGCCAGAGAAGTGGGTTGAGAAAAATCCATAAATACTACAGTGGGTTTATCATTGTATTTCAAGGTTAATTATTGTCCAAACGTTGCAGAGGTTAATATTCATGCTAATGGTATATTTAAAGGACTTAATACGTTGTCTTGATGCATTCTTTACACAGTTCATTCATCCATTATTGACTAGCATTTATGAGGTTCGTCTTGGCTCTGTTTTTGGAAATTCAAATATGAGATAAACTTATATTGAGGGCTATTTTAATTCTCTGGTGAAAAGAGAAGCATATGTTGGATTACTGAGAGGGGGGGTGAATAAGTAATAGTGTAATTATAATCATTTTTCTTCAAATGTTATATCAATGTAGAATTATTATTCAATAATGAGCAGTAAGAAATAAACAATCACACACATACATAGTACACCAGTGTTTTACATGGAAACTCAAATCGGGAGAAAACCAAGGAAGGATGTTTCTTATATGTCTTGAAGAATCACATTCATTGGAAGCAACAACTTCCTTTGTTTTCCAATTTCAATTGGAAGGAGGCTCCAACCCCCTAGTTTCTCGGGCTACAACCTGAAGGAAGCTCCAACTCCCCAATTCTTTGGCTACAACCCCCTATGTTCTCTGGCTACAATCGAAAGGTGGCTACAACCACCTGTCCTTGCCCCGTCCTACCACCCTTAAGTAGAAGTAGAATGATGAAACCATTGTCACACTATCACTGTGAGATATGTTGTTATAAATCTATACCAATAAATCTGAACCAAGCATCAACCATGCATCAACCTGTACCTCAACCTATAATCAACCTATACCATAAACAAGTGCATAGAACCATGTACCAAGTATGTACCAATCATTTTTCAACTACTCATCAACTATGACTCATCA
>ML812379.1:103805-120249 GCA_009831015.1 Picea engelmannii
TTAGCAATAGACATCAATCACATAACTTATCTCTTTTTGGCTATCACTCTCCTTTGAATGTGCATGCATACCCCAACCATATACTTATGGATTCTTTGAAGCTACTCTCAAGGCAATGCATGACTTGTCAAGGCAAGGCAAGGAATGGCTTGTCAAGGAAAGGCATGGCATGTCAAGGCAAGGCAAGGCATGGCATGTCAAGGCAAGGCATGACAATGCAAGGCGTGTCATTTCAAGGCAAGGTATGTCAATGCAAGGCAAGGTATGTCAATCATGTTATGAATAAAGGATTTAGGTGAGGTTGTTGGAGGATCCCCTAAACTTTACAAGGTTTTATAATTTAGTAAAAGATTCACCAATATTTTACAAGCTTTTACAATTCAGTGAAATATTCGCCAATATTTTACAAGATTATATAATTGACTAAAAGATTCACCAAAAAATTATATATACATTTTATATTATTGATAAAATAGCCTTCAATTTTTCCTATGTATCATGGGGATTCGCCCATTTATTATACATATAAATTTAGGGGGGGTTCTTAAAATCACCCCTGTCTCCAGCACTTCTGAACTCATCTTGATTCAAATCTCTCAACTCTATGATCCCTCTTGGTTGTATACCATACACAATTTCAAATGGACTTTTCCCTGTGCTCTTGTCCACTGAATTGTTGAATGCAATTTTTGTATGTGCCAGAATCTGATCCCATTATCGACCTTGCTCAGTGACTAAACTTCTTAATAAGTTTCCCAGACTTGTGTTTACTAATTCAGTTTTTCCATCCGTCTGAGGGTGATATGTTGAACTAAAGGATAAGTTTTTTCCCATCCTCTTCCATAGAGTCCTCCAAAAGTGTCCTACAAATTTGGTGTCCTTGTCTGAAACTATGCTCCTTGGCAATCCATGTAGTCTTACTACCTCTCTGAAAAACAAGTTGGCGATGTGTATGGCATCTCTTTTCTTCTGACATGGTATGAAATGTGCCATTTTTTAGAATCTGTCCACCACAACAAATATGGAATCGCTCCCTTTTTATTTCTAGGCAATCCCAAAAAAAAATCCATATTGATTGCATCCCATGGCCTTTCTGGAATTGGTAATGGATGATAAAAACCAGTGTTCTGTTGTCTTCCCTTTGCATATTGACAAATTCTACATTTGTTCACAAACTTCTTCACTTATGCTCTCATGCTCGGCCAATAGTATGAATTACTCAGCTGTGCAAATGTCTTATCGTGACCAAAATTTCCAGTTAAACCTCCACCGTGTTTTTGTTTCAACAGATTGTCTCTCATTGAGCACTTTGGAATGCATAATTGGCTCCCCTTGAATAGTAATCCATCCTGAATCAAATATTTAGACCATGTGCTTCTATATCCCAATAAAGGATTCTTGCATGCCTCATAAGCTTCTTTGAAATCTACATCTTCTTTATACATCTCCTTGAGGTGTTAGAACCACAACGTCTCCACTTGGAATTCTTGTACAATCAAACTCCTTTTGCTCAAAGCATATGCAACTTTGTTAGCAGTTCCAGCAATGTGTTTGATAACAAAAGTAAAATTCTGCATAAATTCTACCCATTTTGCATGTTTTTTATTCAACTTTTCTTGCCTAGTAATAAATTGCAAAGCTTCATTATTATTGTACAAGACAAATTATTTAGGAATTAGATAGTGTCTCCATTTTTTCAAAGCTCGAATCACTACATAAAATTCCTTGTCATACGTGGAATACATTTGCTTAGAATCATTCAGTTTCTCACTGAAATAAGCAACTGGCCTATTATCTTGACTCAAGGATGCTCCAATAGCTCATCCACTTGCATCACATCTCACCTGAAATGTTTTTCCAAAATCTGGTAAAACCAGAATTGGCTGCTCTGTGATTTTCTCCTTCAACACTTTGAAACTTTTTTTGGCTTCATCTGTCCAACTAAAAGAATTATGCTTCTTCTTCACGGTGTCTAACATGGGTGCACATATGCCACTAAAATTTCTGATGAATTTTCTATAAAATCTTGCTAACCCATGAAAACTTCTTACCTCAAATATGTTGCTCGGTGATGGCCATTCTCTTATCACTCTCACTTTTTCTGGGTCCACTTCAACTCATTTGAAGAGATTACGAAACCCAAATAAATGAGCTCCTTCCTCATAAAAGAACTCTTCTTTATATTTATCAGCAATTTCTCTCGTTGCAACCTTTCCATTACTAATGTCAAATGTCTTAAGTGTTCTTCCTTCATCTTGTTGAAGATTAGTATGTCATCCAGATATACTATGACAAATTTTCCTATGAAGTATTTCAACACTTCATTCATTAATCTCATAAATGTGCTTGGTGCATTTGTCAACCCAAATGGTATGACGATCCATACAAACAATCCTTCATTTGTCTTGAACGTTGTTTTCCATTCATCTCCCTCTCTCATTCTTATTTGATGATACCCTCTCTTCAAGTATATCTTGGAAAAATAGCTTTCTCCACTCAAACAGTCCATCAAATCATCCATCCTCTGTAAAGGGAATCTGTACCTAATGGTTATCTTTTTGATGGCTCAGGAATCTGTATGCATCCTCCATCCTCCGTCCTTCTTTAGACTTAATACAGTCAGTACTGTGCATGGACTTAGGATTTCCCTGACTAACCCTTTATCCAACAAATCTTGGACTTGATTTTTGACCTCCTCATTCTCTCTAGGTGTTAACCTATAAGTTGCTTTGTTTCGTAAACTAGATCCTGTAATAAGGTCAATATGATGGCTTATACTCCTAATGGGTGGCAATGAGTGTGGTAACTCATCCACTATGATATCAGTAAAGTTTTCTAACAGTTCCTGGATTTCTATAGAAGTATTCGTAAGGATAACTCTAGGCTTCCTCACTACAACAAAATGCATTTATTTCTCCTTCTTGGTTTCTTTCAAGAGCTCCTTCCCACTCATGAGAAGTATGCTTGAACTAACTTCTCTCTTTTGTTCTTTGTCTTCTATGGGTAGCAACATATGTGTTCTACCATTCTTTTCTAGGGTATAGGTATTTTTCCTTCCATCATGAACAACCTTTCGTTCATATTTCCATGGCCTCCCCAATAAAATATGACAGACATCCATAGGAATTACATCACATAATATTTCATCTTTGAAACCTCCTATTTTAAATTCAACTTCGCATTGTTGACTTACCATGACTTGATGTCCTTTCTACAACCATGATACCTTGTATGGATTTGGATGTGTAGTTGTCTTCAATTCCAGCTTCTCCACCATCTCTGTGGATATTAGATTGTCAGTGCTCCCACTGTCTATGATAACCTTGCAAACTCTATCTTTCGACTTGCAAGCAGCTATGAACAAGCTTGTTCGCTAAACTGGTTCCTCTGGTTCCTTCTTTGGTTTAGGAAGAAATTTCTTCATCATGGGGTTTATCCCTCCTTCAGATGCCTCTGCTTCCACATGCTTGTGTTATTCAGAAATGTGTGATTCTCCACCTTCTCCTTATCTTTTTCTGTCAGGACATTCCCAAGATTTGTGCCCTTCTTTTCCATGGGTATAGCATTTAACTACGCCTCCTCTGGCTCTTCCTCTTCCTCTACCTCTGGAAAAATAACTTCTTCCTCCATGTTGTCCTTCTTTAGAACTTCCACCCTTCTCATGGTAACTATGTTGTTTGTCAGCTTCAAGCTTCAACTTCTGGAACTTCTCTCTGTTGGTTCCCTTGCCTCAACTTGAGTTTCCTCCTATACTTCGTTGGCTTTGCTTCTTGGCCATTTTTTCTTCAGCTTTCAAGGTTGCTTGATAGGCATCCTCAAATTTACTGACAGACATCATGTTGATCTTCTCTTGTATTTCATATCTCATCCCATTGATATATCGAGATGTATTTTCATCTTCATTCTCTTTGTGTCCAGCCCTGATGTTTAGTCTGTAAAATTCTTCAGTGTACTCCTTCACTGATAAACCTCTCTATTTCAAGTTCTGCAATCTCTTGTAAAGATTGATTTGGTAATCCCTCGGGATAAATTTGGCCTTCAACTTGGCTACCATCCTATCCCAATTTTTAATTTTCTTCTTACCATTTCTCCTGCGTTCGGCTTGCAGATCATCCCACCATAATGGTGCATGACATTTTAGTCTTGTCACTGCATGCTTCACCATCTTGTCTTCTTCGATATCTTCGTAATCGAAGTATTTTTACATAGCACGTACCCAATCTAGCAATTCTTCAACTTCCAAATTGCCTTCATACATAGGTACCTCTATCCTTGCTCTGGCTCCTATCCTTGAAACATCTTTTATCAAGAGATCTTGTGTAACATCCTCTACCACATTTTTCTTGCCTTATGCTTCTTCACTCTTAGCTTCACTGACATCACCAACATCTGGTGCTCTTCTCTGTGTTGTCTCCATGGTGTCCAGTCTCATTCAAAGTCACCTCATCTCTTCTTCCATTTCCGCATTCACTTTGCGCCTTCTTGGTGGCATGATTTCACTGCGTCACTTATACATAGAAATCGATTTTTATTTGATACCAACTTTCCTCCTTTTGTATGATTTCTGAAAACCAACTCAAAATCAGCTCTGATACCACCTGATGCAGCCCCCCTACCTCGACTGGGTCTGTCAACCTCCTGATCACTGGATCATTCTCCTCCTTGAGCTGGAACATCTCTCTGGGTTCCTGCTAGAACCTTTAATAACAAATCCACAGGTCCAAATGAGAACTTAGTCCACACGAACAGCACTAGGCATGAGCTCCCTCCACATGACCACAAGCCTACACAATAGGCGCGTCGTGTTTCACGATGTCGAGGCTTTTCATTCCAAGACACTCGACTCCTCCAAGTCTCGAAACCCAACTAGGGGCCTTGCAGCACTAGCCCTCTATTCTATGCACATGATGTGACCTTCCCCTAGGAACTGGGTCCCATCTCCCAAATATTTTTGGACTCCACGATTCACGAAGTCGAAAGACTTCTCACCGCAAATTTTCGCTCCCCAAAATGCCAAAATTCTCTGTGTTGTTAGATCAACGACCCTCACTATCCCGCAATCCAATGGTCCACGTTCCTCCTTTGCAAAGTTAGGACTTCACATTTCGGGACTTCAGGATGGTTCTCTCCTTCAAACCTCCGAATCCCACAGCCTGACTCGATCCAACGGCTCAGTTTTGATATCGTGAATTCGCGTTTTGTGAGTTTTTTCAAACTTGCCCCTTGACTTCCCTGAGTCACAAGTCAGCAAAATGTTGATCAGCTGCCATGAGTCCCCTCCAATGGGTGGTCCTTATGATTTTGGGACTTCACCTTTCGCGAATTTACTCCTCAGCTCCTTGCAAATATTCGGGTGTCCGGTTCCACGAACACCCCGGATCTGATGCCACTTGTCATATTTGACAAGGGATGGTTTTGGTCGTTTCGAAACTTCTCCCTTGCACTTTCTTCTGGATCCAACGACTATTGGCCCACACACTTCCATATCTGATGGCTCAGATATGTTCTCTCTTGTGCGTTCTCCTGTATGCCTGGACGTAGATTCGATGGTCTAGATATTTTCCTTGCAGCTTATCCGACGGCTGTTGTGCTCCTCCTCCTGAGATTTTGTGCTTTCTTCCCAAATTTGGAAGATTTCGATGCTTCGAAGGTTTTTAACCTTCACTTCTCCTATGAATCCAACTCCTGGATCTCATCAACACTTGCGAAAGTGTTATCCCTTATGAGCTTTGTCCCTTGAAGGATTTTCGATTTCCAATAACTCAGTTCGAAGGATTTTCTTAAAAATAAAATGCTTTCCACCCACCTAGAGTTCTTCAGCTTTGTTTCTTCAAAGCTTATTAGCTTCTTGACGCTGTGCACACCTTGCACCTGGTCTGATTTTCTTTGATTCTCTCTAAACCTCTCTCTGATTCAATCCAAGACTTAGTTGATGCACTCCTTGCGTTCGAGATGCACACCTTGCATACAAGTATCAGAAGAGAAATGATTGAAACTCAACCAGCTTCATCACGAACTCATACAGTCAATCTCTCGAACACTCATACATGAAATGAACTTGTAACAAATCATACACATAGAATAACATTTGTTCAATCTCACATGAATTGAACACAGCCCACGGATTTGGGACAATTTTCTGTCTGTTCTATTCATTCATGAAAAACGAAAATACAAAGTGTTTATGTTACTCTACTCAATATGCTCTACTCTGTCTACCACAAAACATACTCTCTCTTACAATACTCATTCCTTTTTCTCTATTACATTGTAACAATCAACTATCTAAGGACCAGCTCCACGAGCTCTCTCGTCCTGTCTGAAATCAATCTTTTCAAATTCAAACTATTACCTACTCTGTCCTATTACAATAACTACTAGTTATTGTCAAATAGAGTCGACACTCCATATCTGCAATCCCTTACAGAACTTTTAAGACTTTACAAACAAGTTACAATTTTAAAATGTTGTATTCAAAAATATCTCAACAACTCATTAAATTCTGAGTTAAATGCTCGATTTGAAATTCTGTCATTGTTGAGATGTCCTCTGTTTGCCTCCATGGGTGCATTGTTGACCTTGAAGGCGATGCTCTTGCATCACATATGAGGAAAAGGATTTCAAAGGAGAGATTGTTAACATTTATCAAAATCCACAAGAACTAATTAATTATCTTATATATACATTTTCAAATGAAGGAGATTGGATTTTGGATTTGTTCTTGAGTTCAGGTAAGATTTATGATATAACATTTATGAAATCATACTTCAATCTTAATTATTTTAATTTGTGTTTTTTTACATTATTTAACTTAATTATTTGTTTTGTATTTGGTGATTAGGTATAACACTAGTGTGTTGCTTACAGAAATGAAGAAATTGCATAGCCATTGAAAGTGACCCACTACAGTGCAGTTTTATTCAGAAAAGAATTAATGCTATTCCAGCTCTTCCAGATGAAATGCAAGAATTTTACTTGAGGAAAGGATATTTTAATGAATCAAAGGTGGAAAAAATGTCAAAGGAACCTCAAGTACCATTAGGAGGATTAATTGGAAAGGATCACTTTGGAGAACTTGTGGATATCAAAGACCCAATGGAAGAGAAAAATGACACAATGGAAGCACGGAATGATGTCCAAGAAGATGATGATGTGTCTGTAGATAATTATGAATTTGAGATATACGATATTGTTGATTAGTTTTAAGATGCCCTTGAAAACGATACTCAATTTTGCAAATTTTTGATGAGCTATAATTGTAATGTTTTGACTTTCAAATTTTAAAATAAGAATGAATGTGTATCTATTGTTGTTTTATAATGAATCTTTTTTATTATTTTATTTTTACTTTTATTTGTATGTGAATCACTATACTAGGAAAAATGACATTAAATGTTGTCATTTTTTACTTCAAATGTATAAAAATATGGGGAAAATGTTAATTTAAAAAAAAAAATCACATTTTTTGTTCAATTACGTCCATAAAAATGCTTTTTTTTACATGTTATTTCAAACGGATAGGTTCCAAAATGTATATTTTTTAAATTATATATGGCTTTAAAATGTATATTTTTTTAGCTAAATATTTAAAAATAGTGTTATTTAACTACAATTATTTTCTATGTATTGAAGTAAAGGTTAAAAATGTATTAAAAATGATATTTTCCACTATATTTAAAAAGTATGGAACCATAAATTAATTAAGTAGACACAATTATATGAAAAATATTAATTTCAAAAAAGTGAATGGTATACGACATTTTCGACATTGAAAGAAACGTCGAAAAATGATTAAAAATACCGTTGAAAAAAAAATAGAAAATTTTGAAAATAATTGAAAAAATAAGCATTTAAAAAAATAATGTGGATACATTATGGATCAGAATATTTAAAATATCAACAAACAACCTAAAAAGGTAGGAGGGGTGCTACCGGTAACACAACTTTTCAACATGAGGTAAAAAATATGACCGCCACAAAAACGAGAACTATGTAGAGTTCTCGTTAAGTTGGTAACTTTGTTTTATACATATATTGAACAAAGAAGAGAACGAGCTCTTGAGAAGGCACCCATAAAATCTGCCAAACCTTATCCAATATCTATTCATCAATTCAGCAAATGTATTTTTATATACAAAGGAAGAGGAAGAGTCTATAAAAATAAAGAACATCCACATTACTTACAATGTATCAAATTCCTTTCCTAGGATCAAAAATGTTACATTTAAGTGACAATGAGTTGATGCAATTGATCTAATCTAGAAGTAATGTTAATGAATAATTGTTGATGAGTACAAGAAGATCTCAAGTGCATCTAGAAATGGAGTCTCAAAATAATAGTCAATCATGCATGAAGAGCAATGAAGTTAAAACAATTGTATAAGTGATGAAGTACCTCAATATAAAATCATCAAATAATTACTCAATTACTACTATGAAAAAAAACGTTAATCCAAAAACATGGAACATCCTAGTAGTTGATATCACTCCAACATTCTTCCTTACATGCATTTGATATAAACATCGCTAACCTTAATGACCAACTAGTTCACATGAATCGAAGCATATATTTCATTGGGAGTCCTTAGTCATAAAAATGCTAGTGATGTACTTCAAGCTATCATGTATAAAATTTTGGCCATTTTAATTTTTTTCTCAACTACAATGAATTCAATAAGCATCGTAATTTAAGGAGAAGAATAATCAAATTCATCAACGAGAAAATTAGCGTAAAAATAATTTTTTAACAAAAGAAGAAGCTTCATAAAAAAATGGATGCTTCGCTCAAATCAAAACCATCAACTTATTTCTAATCTTGTAGATATATTATTTTAAGATGTAATTTGAATTGCATATGAGTAAGCCTTAATCAAATGGTTTTTATTTTCCAAAAAATATAAATTACAAAAAATGACATAATATTGAAACAAAAGTTTAAAGCTCGTAAAAAATTATGCATTATTCAAACTGAAATCTAACTACTCTACTCTTTAATATGAATTATTTCAATACATAGATTAACCTCCTTAAGATTTAACTTTTAGTTGAACTCTTTTAATCCACCAAAATGCCTAGTTGACTCATTTATGCACTGGAAACCAAATCATGAAGAAAATGTCGAAACATTACGAAAATCAGTTTTAAGTTTTCTAGAGGTGTGAGATGATGTTAATAAGTTCAGGAGAGTTTGAAAGTAGTAATAATCAAGTAGAAAGAAATCATATTTAAGTGCAACAATGATTATTCATGCAAACAATGAAAGCGGAAAATCATAATGCGAGAGTTTTCATGATAGAACAAAAATTCATCTTGAAAAAATTATTCGTGAAGATTTGTTTATCAACATCTTATCATAGAACATGATCACGAATGAACTTCATTCTCATAAAACCCTATGTATTTCAAAAGTAAAATATTGAAGCAAGAAGTAACATTCAATAACAAGATAAGTATGAATCAAGCCAACACAAAGGAGAAGATATGGAACATAAACCTAAAAAAAAAAACAATCACCAAAAATAACCAAGAAAGAAAAAAATCTATCTGACCATAGAACCACCCCTTCAAATTAAAAAATTCAAGATCAAGTGACAAGAAAAATACTTTTGCTAAAAATTAAGGGGAGTTGTTGAGGGCTCAACAAATGGTTGCACACTAGGCGAAGTAGTTATCTCTGTCTAATATTCATGCTTAGTGTTAAATATAAGTCCATATGACCATAAGAACTAAATTCTTAGTTATGGGTTCCACTAGGTGTCCTTGAATTTGAAAGGTATTCCCACTAAGCATTAAACATCAGGTAACCGATAGACCATTTCCTTGAGCCAATTTATGAGATCAATTTTCCTTAGCTTTTAATCCAAAAAAAAATTTAACCTGACATTGTTTTGTTTCCCGCGAGTGTCCATAGCCTCGACAAAGGTGTCTTAGTATCATACAAGTATGGTCTCATTTCCAATGAGTGTTCATAGCCCCGACAAGTTTACTTGTACTTCCCAAAATGATCATAGTGTTTTCAACTTCCATTATGTATATTTATAATTTTCACCCTTTTTGACATGTATATAGATATTGCACATGCAATGCGTGTAATGGAAGTGGGGTGATACGAGATGTTTTTTTAGATTTACTTGGAAAATTACTCACTTCCAAAATTTATCCTAAGGTATTCATTCCTTCAATAATTTTAGGTATCATCTATTTAATGTGAGGTGGATGGGGCTCGGAAGAAGAATCATGTAAGAAACTTAAAATTTAAATCTGCTAGTGTTATTGATATGAATTCTTGGTAATACAAGTGTTCCACCATAAAAATGGAAATTTTTGTCTACAGGTCACAAAGTTTATAATAATAACTATTTGCGAATATTTTGATTGTATATATGTGTTAAAGGAAAACCGAGGTGTTTCATTCTCAGATTTCAATAGTTACAACTCCTTGCAAACTAAATAAGAAAAAAATGAGCGAAAAACTTGATATAGAAAACTTGGAAATCAAATTGACCTAGCAGTACAAGGAAAGAAAAATCAACCTAAAAACCATATGCAAACCCTTAAATGTAAATAAAATAAAAAAATATTATAATTCTTATATGCCGATCAAAAAACTTTTTAAAATGGAAGATCAACATATATAAACATATATGATCAATATTGAGTGTGATCTACATCCATAAGGAGAATCGAGCTAGGAAAATTATTTGCGGCTAGTGTTTCCTCAGGTAAGACGCGTCTTCACCCCTCATGGCCTCTGCCCCCGCCCACGCCCTCTCCACCTCCCCTTGATATCGCATCCTTTCAATCTCTAATCACCTCCTATACAAAAAACGTGGTGCCCTCCTCTGTCTCGTTTTGTGAAGAAGATCGATGAGATCCCTAAAGTTCTTGTGCACTCCTCCATCTCTCTCATGTTTTCCATTCATATAGTTGAGAATGGGATGATCAGTCATTTTGTCAGGTTGTGGCCCTATGCAAGAGCAATGGCACAATGGTTGGATCAAAACTAGAAGAAAAATATTCAAGGGAAAATGTCCTCTAAATTTTGTTGTAAGGGGTAGTTTGTCTTTCTCTTTGAAAATAAAGATGATAGAGATATTATCTTCATGAGTGGCCCCTATTTTATGGGCTCAAGGGGAATGCATCTAAATAAGTGGACTCCAGAATTTATTCCAGAAAATGACATCCCTTCAACAGTCCCAGTATGGGCTTGTCTTCACTTTCTTCCCCTGCACTGTTGGCATGATGAAACCCTGAAAAACATTGGGAATATGCTGGGTAGATTCATTGATCAATCCGAAACATGAAAAGGCCTTCAATCTTGTGCATTTCTATGTGTAGAAGTATATCTGGAAAAAGGGTTATCAGAGGCCATCTAGCTCACCCTAGGGCCGCAGGAGCCACGATTGATGCGGTGGGCTCAACTTTTGGTACGACATGGAGGGGGAGAGGTTGGCCACTATTTTACGACCACATTGGCACGTGTGTGGCGCCACATGCCACAGATTATAATGCAATTCTCGTATGGTGGGATGGATTTCTGGCACGACCCAGACATGGTGTTGCCTCCTAGAGAGGTGTGGGACCAGAGAGGTATGTTTTTACATTTATGTTTTGTTATTTTGATAGTGTAGCATATGTTTATATGTATATGGATTTTGACTCTATATTTGTTTTTTTGTTTGCAGATGTGGGGCCATGAGGCTGGGAGGTGGATATGGTTGGGGAGTCAGTGCACCAGGGGCCAGTGAGACTGCCACGGGTGGGAGATCGACATCGGAGGGATGAGGCTGGTGTGAGGCCAGCAGATGAGGCGAGGTCCAATCAGAGACATTTGTTTGATGATCCAGGTGTGGGGCCATCGTGTGCTCCACAGGTAGAGGCCGATGGGGGGATATATGATCTTCGACGTTGGTTGGAGGTGATGTTGCAGGGTGTGTCAGAGGGCATGTGGTCTCATATTCAGGATGAGAGAGTCCTGGAGAAATGCATGGGTGGTCCTATAGAGTGGTGGACCTTTATCCACAGAGCAGTTGTAGCGGGGGCAGCGATGACTAATCGACTACCCCCTAGACTTGGAGGACCCCTAGCTGGTGGGGCACCTCCTGCTGACAGAGGACCTGGTGGGAGAGCTCTGGGGGAACCATGAGTGACGGTTATGTATTTTTGTATTTATATAGGCCTGTGAGCCCATTTTGTACAGGGTAGTGTGACACCCATTTTGTATAAGGTAGGGGGTACCCATTTTGTAGCTATAGGGGTGAGGGGACTCAGTGGCCTACGGCCAATGCATATGTTGTACTTTTTTGTAAACATTTATGGTACTTTTGATCGACATATATATACGGATACATAATTTTAGATCTTTGTAATGTTTACATGTGTGGATTTTTGTGATGTTTTTATGATGTCTAATCTATATGTTGTGACCGATGTTTGATGATTTATGTATATGTAATGATGTCTTGATGTGATGAATGCCAATCTAACACTAGTTTAGCCATGTTATATGCTACTTGATTAAATTGTAGTGGAATATGTGTAAATGTAATTGAATCAAAGTGTCAAGATAAGAATCTAACTTGCAGGTATTTGCGAAAGAGGAAAGGATCACGAACACGGTATACATTGTTGAGTTGCAGGACGACAAGATGGGAATCTAATAAGAAGCTAAGGTGACGAATGTGGCGGTGACTGGCCTCAGCGAGGATACCAATAATGGTGGTGTATTATGATTGGTTGTTGGTGGTTGAACCCAGACATATGCCGCTGGAGTGGAGCAGTGCATGTGAGGGGGTGTAAAGGTCCCAAGCGGCCGAAGCGAGATTTTGTGTCCAGCGGCTAGATTCGTCAATGTAACCGATGTGGTAGGCCAATGGGGGATCCATCTGTCAATAACAAGGATGGTAGATCAGACATGAGGCATGGAGGGAAAAAAAGAAGACTAAAAACTCTACAAATGTGTACAAAGAAAAAGCCTAGTGTAGAATGGCTACGCTCAAGCGTAAAATTTCTTTAAATACAACCCGTTGACGGGTTCTTTGAGAGGATATCCTTCTGGAGAGGCCAAGATGTATGTGCCTTTAGTGAGGCAGTGTTGGATGATGTATGGTCCATGCCATAATGACTCAAATTTCCCATTACCGAGAGTATCATGAGCGATATCGTAAGATAGGATGAGATATCCTTTGTTGAATGAGAGAAGGTTGACATGGCAGTCAAAGGTGGCTTTGGACCATTTTTTAGTTTCCTCATTGTTCTGTAAAGAAGACCGACGATCTTCATCCAGAGACTCTAAGTTCAGCAATTGTTTCTCCATTGGAGCAGTGTCGATTAATAGCTCGATGGTGGTGCGCAACATGGGAATTTTGCAGTCGATGGGGAGGGTGGCTTCGATCCCATGGACAAGATGAAACGGGGTAAAACCGATGGTAGTTTGACTGTTGTGTAATAAGCCCATCATGCTGAAAACAACATATGATTCCATTTGTTCTTATCTTTGTTGACAGTGCGTTGTTGATCTAAAAATGAAGAAGACTTGTATTTCTTGAAAATATTTGCAAGTTAAATTTATGTGTTAAAAGAAAATGGATCAAATTTGCAACACAACTTTAATAGGATTATTCATTCAAGATGCATATAAACAGTAGCATAATCAATCAACAGAAAACACATAACACAACAAATGATAAAGGAGTTCACCCCTCTCTTGGGCTACATCTCCTGGTCCAGCTTCCAATGGATCATTTGTGTTATTTTCTCAAAGTGATAAAAAAATGTGCTTTACAATGCTCAAAATTCCAAATAGACTACTCCAATGGCTTCAGAACGTCCAAAAACCCCTAGCTGGGCTTTTTCGGCACCTCGTTTGGCCAAAAAATGAAGAAGATAGGCTTCCTGGAAGTCCCCCCTTCAAGCTTGTTGTCTCTGCATCTACAAAATTCACCCTTGTTCCTCAACCTAGCCCACATGCATATTTAAGCGTAAAAAACTACCACCGGACGCAACCGTGTGAACCGTGAAAATTGTAGGACAGTTACGAGTGCACCTAGCCCCTAACCATTAAGGGCCAGGTCGTATGACCCATGCGTCCATGCGCTAGCATTAACATAGGCTCTCGTTACATAAGCCAATGGTCAAAGGCCAAATGGTGGGTCGTTAATATAACCGTTGGAACAAACACAATCGTGCACGCACATCCATATGATATAGCTGTGGGTTATATGTAACATATCGTGTGACCAAGGGTTGGGGCTAAGCCCCGGCCTGGTCGCACCCCAAACCACTCGCATATACAAACATATATATATATATATATATATATATATTGCACCATATATATAACAAGGAAAAACTGGTGGCATGCCGGTTAGTGGCTCTTTGTCAAGTCGTTGCCCCTGCCCGGAGGTCGCAGGGTCAACTCCGGCCAACGACATAAGTTTTAAACCAATAAATGGATGACACGTGGCAGCCATTGACTGGGCCACATGTCGTCATTCCATTCACTACCAAACATGCCAACTCACCTGCCAACTATCCGAATGCATGTCTGCCATGTGTCGTACGGCCTACCACGTCAGCATCCGTACGGACTGTACAGTCAGCAACCCCTTTTTTTTGCTTGTTTGTAAATTTGAACAGAACGTGATATCTCTCACTCTCAGCGTCCGTTTGAACCCAAACAAGTTGTGTTGGGTTCGTAACGATGAGGCCTATGCTCTCGTTCTATTTGAAGCGATTCCGAGCACTTTGAATTTTTTAGCAAAATTTGATCCCCTGATCACACCTCCCCATTGGAAAGATTTTGGACCTCCAAAAGACTATTTTCAGTCTATTTGAAGATGAGGGTATAGTTCCCTCACTCTTCCAACCTCAATCCACTTGGATTTTCTTGGATTTGTTCCTTTAAGACCAACTCGAAGATACTCCACATTTCCTCGATTTGAAGTTCGCATTCTCCTGTCAAGGATGGTGTCTTCGTGCAGTTCTGTAAGATATTCTGGGGAAAAATCATCTATAGAAGGAATCTGAACATGCTCTCCATGATCATCAACCAATGGAGGCTCATACAATTTCAAATTCTCAACATTAACAACTGCATACATTTGCATATAAGGAGGCAAATCTAAACGAAAGGCATTGTTACCAATCTTGTCAATAATCTTGAAAGGACCATATCGAATCGGTTTGAATTTCTTACCTTCTCCTTTAAGCCTCTCCTTACTGATGTAAATCCAAACTTCATCTCCAACATGGAAACTGTGATCAACACGATGCTTGTCATGTCTCATCTTGTACTTTGCTTGACTCTTTTCCAACTACTCTTGCACCATTTGATGTATCGACTGAATTTGTTCAATGAACTTTTCTGCCCTATCAATGTCATATTGACGATCGATAGAAATATCCTTCCCAAAGATAAAATCTAAAGGAGATTTGGGCAAATAGCCAAAACATGCTTCAAATGGAAACGTTTGAGTTGAAGAGTGTTTAGCTCGATTGTAAGCATGTTGAATGTAGTGTAAATGCTCATCCCAAAGTTTAGGATGTTTGTTGCAATAAGCACAAAGAAGATGCACCATTGTTTGATTTACCACTTCTGTCTGACCATCTGTTTGCGGATGAAAAGTTGTGCTCTTTTTCAGTTTGATGTCCATGAGTGCCCATAAACTCGACCAAAAACTTCCAACAAATCGAGAATCCCGATCAGAAATAATGGATTTAGGCAATCCAAAATGCACCCAAACATTTTGAAAGAAAATTTGTTCCATTTGTTCAGTTGTAACCTGCTTCATACAAGGCATCAAAATACACATTTTGCTAAATCGATCAACCACAACATAAAGATAATCATGATTTTGTCTAGACATAGGTAAACCTCCTACAAAATCCATGGAAATACTTTCCCAAGGACGAGAAGGAACCGGAAGTGGAGTATACAAACCCAACTTTCGATTGCTAGGTTTACTTGTGGCACATAACAAACATCCTCGAACATATCTTGAAACACTTTCATTCATTTTAGGCAAGTAGCAGTATCTTTGCAAATTAGCCACTGTCTTGCCTACACCAAAATAACCAGCAATAAGAGAATATGCTTCTCTTATAATGTTGATTCTTTCCCCCTGTGGAATACATAAATTGCCAAGATGATACAAAATATTATCATGCACATGGTAATCCAATTCTTCAACATGGTTAGAATGACACAAAGTTTCATATACTTCTTTAAAATCAGTATCCAAAGCATATTGCTCAACATAAATTTCATGCATGATAGGAATATGCTTAAGAATAACTGAAGAACTAATAATAGGCCTTGAAAGCATATCAGTGACTTTGTTATAAATTCCCTTCTTATACCTGATGACCAAGTGGAACTGTTGAAGAAAACCCATCCATCTGAAGTGCCTAGCTTGTTGTAGCTTTGTTTGTGATTGTAAGTATT
>ML812379.1:133261-144482 GCA_009831015.1 Picea engelmannii
TGGAAACCAATTGATAAAGATGGATCATTGATATGATGCCCTTGATGAGAATGATAGATGTCCAAGTGGAAACCAATTGATAAAGATGGATCATTGATATGATGCATTGATGAACATGGATCAATGAGTTGTCATTGATACATAATGCATAGTTGATATATATCATGCAGTGGTGAATTGATGCAAAGATGAATCATTATTGTCTTATCATGGTTGATAAGGTGCACAAATGGATGAACTCTAAAGTGGTCCCCTTATGGTGAAATCCCTCACGGGAAGACGCTTTACGGATTGAGCTATCCTAGAAGAATGGTTGGAGGACCCATGCTTGCATGTGGATTAATGAGATGAATATCAATAAAGTTGTTGGTGACACTATCCTAGATGGATAGTTCTTGACATGCCATTTCCGATGGTATGTGGAATGTCACATAACTCCTCACGGTTTGAGAGTTATGGTTCTACGAAGTTGAAGTACCCCCATATGATGTCTTGAAGCCCTAAAAGGTCAAAGAAGTCAAAGTGATTGAAAAGAAGAAATCATTATTTAAATGATAAAGTAAAGTGACAAAATCAAGAAAGATTATTTAAATGATAAAATGAAGTGACAAAATCAAGAAGGAATATTTAAATGATAAAGTATTGGAGAACTTTCTATTCATGGAAAGTGGTTAACCCTAAAATAAGGAAAATAGGTTAAGTGACCTAGAAATGGGTTAAGTAACCTAAAAATGGGTTAAGTGACCTAGAATATGAAAGCATAAATAAGAAGCTAGGGTCTCTTGTAAAATGTACATTTGGTGGTAATCCTTTTTATGGATCAATGGAGAGCTTCCTGTGAATATCTTTTGGAGTATTGATGGAGAGCTTCTTGTGAGAGAATATTATTGGTATGGATCTCTTGAGCATGATTGAACATCTATTCTGAGGAAGAGATCGAGAGGAGGATCTCATGGATGCATCAAAGTTTCGGCAATGTCGGAGATCTTGATGGCAAAATTCTCGGATTCACAGAAAACCCTATTTTATGATGCCCATGCGGGTTGTCTATGTATAGGGTGCATGTACACATGGGGTGGTTGTGTATAGGGTGATTGTACATGTGGGATGACTGTGTACAGGGAGCGTGAAGTGGATAAAATCATCGAGATTTGTGTTTGAGCTAGTGCCAAGATCTTAGATGATGAGGCAGGTTCCAGATCTGCATTCTATGGCCTCAGATCTATCACTGAGACACTAGTATGGTTACTTTATTGTCTTGATGGATACTATTGTTTGATGTGTTGTGAATGATTAGGGAATTCTTGGTATGGCTTCTATGATGTGGTTCAGCTTGGTTGATTTGGTTGATGGAGTGAGCAATACTCTTATGAATCTGTAGTGACATGATTGCTATGGTATACTAGTTGTTTATACATGATTGATATAGCATTCATATTGATTTTTTGTGGAGCATGAGAAAGCTATTAGAGAACTTGGATGTGTTGTGACTAGTTGTGGGTCAGTTTGGACAGTGGAAGACAGAAGAGAAAGTGATTCCAGTTTGCAGAGGATCTGAGCATGTTGCTCAGAAGCATATGCTTGTTGCATTATACACCGGCTGCATTCACACGTGGGTTGTAGTGAGCTAGGGCACGTGCACACGTGGGCTGCACTACTGACAGTTCGCGTGCCTATTGATAGATTGATATATGTTGAGGATTTTTGCCTCGTCTTAGTTGGTGTTGAGGGTGTAAATTGAGTCTTGCATTATAGAGCAGGTTCTCTTACAGAGTTTTACTCTATTCAGTTGTTGCTGATAAACCCCAAGGATTGTAGTCCATAATAAAAAGAAAGTTGTACATACATCTTGTGTTCCTTGTGTTCATTATGGTGATGACTTGTTAATGATATGTTGTTGATATATGTTGCTAATATGTATTCACATCTAACTGATTATAAATGAAAACAATTAGTAATGAGCAAATGTTGAATGTTAACTAAGGAGTTTTTGTGTAAGAGGGAAGTTTTGGGAAAAAGATCCCCACACTCATTCATCCCCCCCTCTAAGTGTGTTAGGTGTGTCCAACAAGAAGTGATTTGAGCACACAATGCTCTAAAATCATGTCTGTGGGCTGAAATACCTGTGCATGTTCTTATACGTGTCGGGGGGGGGGAGGATTTTGAGTGGAATTCTCCTCCTCCATCTCCAAACTTAGCTCTTGACAGGTAAGGTTAGGTCGGTTATGGTTCCTACAAGGTAAATGGCTCAACAAGAAGTGATCTAAAATCCCAAATAGGGAGGAAATTAATACCTTATCCCCAGTATGGTCGCCAATATTTTGTGTTTGTTTCGTCACTTGGGTGAGAAAAACAATGGCACTTACAAGTCTAGTTGGTCCTGCTAGATAAGACAAAGGTTAGTGCATGAGTTAGATAATCCAAGCACATGAAATAAACAAGGAAATAAACTAAAAACAACTAAGGAAATAAAATTGCAAAGCATAAGAAACTTTGAACCAAAATCAATCAACCAAATGACCAAGATTATGCCACCAATGGATAACTATAGTAGTTGGCAAAACACCGTAGAGAAAGGAGGATTTATGGATCCCCTCTTCCTCCTTGGAAGGGCTCATGAGTTCCCTATTAGAGAGATATTCTTACAATGATAAACAAGAAAGAAAATGGTGAAGAAATCCAAGCCTATTCCCTCAAGAGGTGAGTGGAATGGCCTATTGGAATGTTGCTAGAATGCTCCAAGAAGAAAAGAGGATTCTTGGGGGAGGATTGAGGTAGCATAGCAATACTATGAAATTCTTAAATTCTTAGTGCACCCATGGCCTCCATTTATAGCATTATTACCAGGCATTATTCAACTGGTTCTTGGTGTGAACAAGGGGCCCTTTAGGGAACCCTTTGATCCTTGACCAGCCCCCCATTCAGATTCAACTCAAATTTGAGGGTCAAATCAAGTTGGGAGCTGGTCCATAAGTGGTTGAGGGGCCGACAAGAACCATAAATGCGTCGTTCACAGAAGTGTGTGGATTTTCGCATGCATAGTCTTGCATATGGTGCATTGTGTGCTCTACAAGCTTCTTTGGACCATGCATTGTGCATGCGCTTCCTTTCATGATTCAGCGCATGTCAATTTTTTGACCAATTGTATAGTTTTTGCCTCTTGGAAATGCATTTTAGTGTTGCATGTGAACTAATAGGTGTTTGGAACTATTGTATTTCTGTGACCATGTGCATGCAATGTTGCAGATGAAATTTCAGTGATAACAATTGGTCCTACATCTAGATAGTGGACTATGAACAACTCCCATTCAAGTGTAAATGTTGTCATGAATACGGCCACTTCATAAAAAATTGTCCCAAGTCAAAGGTATATTAGTGAGAAGAAAAATAGCATGAGAAATGGAAACAAGACAAAAGAAATAAAATCCCTAGTAAAGCGGCAATACATCAGCGGGAGCGCAGAGAGATATACATGCCTCCTTCTTCGAATAAAGTAAATTCCCCACTGGTGGGGGACCATGAATAAGAAAGAAGTAAAAAATGGTATACAGCACTAGAAAATATAGAGGCACAAATTGTAGACTCAAGGGAAAAGGAAATAACAGAGGAAAATCATATCCATCAGGAAAAATACCTAGCTCTTCCACTAGATTAGCAAGAGACAGAAGTAAATCATCTTGGGGACCCTTCCCCTAGCATGATCCCCTCCCGTGTTCCTTCAAATATTCCTATAACTCAAGAGGATGATAGTGAGGAGGGATTCGGGGAATATTTGGACTTGGAGGTCACTTAGAGCTCCAAAGTAAAGAAGGTGGGTCGGAAAACTAATCGAAATAGAAGGGAAAAATATGCAACTCAGGACAAAGAAATTGGCATACAGACCACTCTAGAAGAAGTATTTAATAAATATGGTAAATATGGAAAGGCTCCCCCTGCAAATGGTCATTCTCATCCCTCTAAAGGGGGGGAATCCAAATCCACAAGTAAGTAATTAAAATAGTCTCTTGGTATTGTAGGGGTCTAGGACAAAAAGAAAAAAAGGAATCTATGGGAAAGTTAAATAAGTCAGAAAAAAAACCCAAATCCTACTAATCCAGGAGACTAAAATTCAAGGGCATGAATCACTTTGTGAAATTCAACAAGTTTAGAAAGCAAGTGAAGGAGTAGCTATTAGTGCAAGAGGAGCCTCAAGGGGGATTTGTACCATATGGAATACAATGACCTTCCATGAAGAAAGAATATATGAGCCAGCACACTGGGTTATGGCCCAACTAAAACATATTCCTGCAGGTAAGGTTTATCCTCTCATTAATATTTATATTCCTAATAATTATTGGGAGAAAGCATAACGTTGGGAGTCCTTGTTGGGCATCAAGGATGTTGGGTTTCTACAAAACTGTATCATAGTTGGTGACTTCAACACAACTATGCATATGAATGAAAAAGAGGTGGCTCTATATTAAGAGATCCTTTTAGGGAACTCATGGAAGACATGGTCTCTATCCTGGATCTGTTTGATTTCTATCCCATCAAAGGCAAATACACTTGGAGCAACAAACGAACTAGGGTGGGACACATTGCAGCTAGGATTAATCGTTTCCTTATCCATAGCTCTCTTTCATCCCTTCCAGATAATAGTTCCTCCCATATAATTCCATAGGGTCTCTGTGATCACCACCCAATCTCTCTGTCCTTTGAAAAAGAGGAAAATTTAGGTCCTATTCCTTTTTTGTTTAGCCCCCTTTGGATGGATTCCTCTGACTTATTCCCTTTAATATCACATGTGTGGAATCAATGGGTGGATGGATCTCTTATTTTCATATGGGAGAAAAAATTCAAAATATATAAACATACTATTAAGGACTAGTTTAGGAACTCTCCCTCCTCCCCTAGGGAAGAAGTTGAAAATTGTGAAAAGTAGTTGGAGGATTTACAGAGAAATATGGAAACCAAGGAAATAAATGATACCCTAATTTCTCGGAGAAAGAAGACTTTAAAAAATACATGAAGGCTCTTAAATATGAAGAATTGGTTTGGAGGTTGAAATGAAGATCTTTGTGGGTTTAGGCAGGGGATAAAAACGCCTCCTTTCATAAGCAGGAAAAGGCTTGACAATGTAGAAACAGGGTGGAGGAAATCAAGTCTCATTCGGGAGAGTTCATTGCCTCCTTTGAGGAAATTAAGAAGGCATCTTCAACTCATTTTGGGAACCTATATAGAAAGGATGGAGAAAACATTCAAGAAAAAAACGAACAATTTATAGAACACATCATCGCACTAGTCTCAAAAGAGAACAACATAGATCTAAACAATGAGGTATATGTTGAAGAAATGTGTGAAGCCCTCAATCAGTTTGACCCAGATAAGGCTCCTAGACCTTATGGCTTCACTCTTCACTTTTATCTAAAATTTTGGTCAATTATTAATATTGATTTCATTCGAATGGTCATATATGTTAAAAAATTCTTTAGGATGGGTGGTGCCACCAACTCGTCCTTTCTATCCTTGATCCCCAAGGAAAAAAATAATTCTTCCTTTGAAAGTTTCTTCCCCATATATCTCTACAATGTACCATACAAACTTTTGGCAAAAGTCATTGCAAATATATTGAAGTCGATATTTCCCCGCCTCATCCTACCAAATCAAGGGGACTTTGTTAAAAAAAGGAAGATTTGGGACAATATAACCCTAGTCCAAGAGGCGATCCACACCAGTTTCAGAAATGGAGAGAAAGGTATGGTTATTAAAATAGATATGGAAAATGCATTTGATCAAGTAAATCATAGTTTCCTCTTTGAAGTTCTAAAAAATTTTGGCTTTAACCAATCTTTTATATCTTGGATCGGAGCCTGCATCTCCACTCCATGGATAACTCCTTTAATAAATGGTAGGCATGCCCCTTTTTTTAAAGTTTCTAGAGGATTAGGACAGGGTTCCCCTCTCTCTCCTATGTTGTATGTACTAATGGAAGAATCGTTGAATAGAATATTAGAACATGAAAGAAGAATAGGCTCCATCCCTGGTATGTGTTATGAGGAAAATATCGCTATGGCTAGGGAAAAACCACAACAGACGGAAATGACTGCAGAAATTAACTCTATTCTCAAGTATGCTATATAAAAAAGTGTGCTAGCAAGACAATATAAAAGGCCTACCTCGTCCAGATGTTCGATGAAGTCCACCATTGAGCACTCGACCCAAAGAAATATACTTGCAACTAGTCCTCAACAACCAAGCAAAGCAAGAATATGGTGATAATATATGATGTTAGCACATTCAATAGCATAATCCATTAATAAACATAACAAATACACCCATGGAATAATAATTCAAATATTTTCAAGATACCAATTGGATGGGAAAAGAGTATTTCTATTAATATATGATCAGCAGAAGTGAATAAGTTACAGACTTTCATGTTGGCATGGTTCGGAACCAAGAAACTAAGTTCCTTCCAGCCGAGCCTCCACCACTTTAATCCTCCACCAAAGGCAAACTCATAGAAGAGAGACAATGAATTTCTCAATCAATAAGTGAAGATCTTGGGGGTTTAACATTGTGTTTAAACTTAAAGGACAAAGTGATGCAGACTCAATGTGAAGTGAATAATTCCTCTAGAGTAACTTTGCTCTCAAAGTTGAATTCTTTATCCTTCTTTCCATAGCTCGTAATTGGCCCATTTATAGCCTTCAAGTGGAACTGAAGGGCCGAGTCGGAATGTTTCCAGTATATGGAAGGCCAAGGATCATTGATCTCCTATCATGACATGGAAACCCGACACAAATTTTCATTTTTGGGCACAAATCCGATGTACACGGGTTGTAGTGGTGCAACCTACATATACCCATGATGTATAGTAGGCAAGGTGCATATATGTGGAAAAAATGTATTTTTAGCTATGGGATTTGCAAAAAGGGATGAAAAGTATACATAGGGAAATGGAACAAGGCCTTATGTGCAAGATTTCATAGTGTGAGGAAAATATTGCTATAACAGTTTGAAGATCACAAGAGGAGTCGGGAGAATAAAACATTCTCAATTTGTGGATGGCACCCTGTTGCTAGAAGGTGCATCTCAAATTATGGCCAGTCAATTTAAATTGGTATTGGATCAGTATGGTGAAGTCTCAAGAGTAATTATAAACAAAAACAAGAGTCAAATATATGTGTGGAATATAAAAGTTGGTGCTCTTTTGAGAATTTCCAGTCTATTGCAATTTCCTTTCTCAGTGGATTGGAAATACTTCAAATATTTAGGCACTTCAATTAGCCTGAAATCTCTCCCAGGGGAGGTGTGGCAAGTCATCCTACAAAAGATAAAAGACCAATTTGAAGTTTGGGGGGAATATGGTTGAACCCAGTAGGCCGATTGGTTCTAGTGAAATCAGTCTTATCTTATTTCCCCGTATTTCAATTCTCAACTCTATTAGCTCCAATGGGTATTAAAAAGGCAATGGCTCAGATAATTCACAAATTTCTCTAGCAAGGGGGAAATGATAATGAGAAAAAATTTCATATGGTCAATTGGAATACAGTCTGTGCATCTAAAGAACATGGTGGGTTAGGAGTCTACGACCCTGAAAAGATAAATATTGCATTAGGGGAAAAACTTATTTGGAGATTGATAACTAGTGGTAATGATTGGTGGAAGAAAGAAATTTTCCACAAATATCTTTCAAGAAATCGAAGGAGATGCTTGGACATAGACCCTGATCATCAATCAAGTTCTCCTATCTAGAAATTAATAAGATCATCTCTTCCTTTCTTTCGGGACCATATTTTTGGGATCCCAGGGAATGGAAAGAAAATCAATCTTTGGGAGGATTGCCTCTCTACCTCTGGGATCTTAAAAGACATCTCATTCCTAGATTCTAATCGGACCTGGCTAACAAATCAGGGAAAAATTTCCCTTTTTGACATTTCAGAATGGCACATTAATGGATCGTGGAAGGGTTGGAACTTGGGATAAGTACCTCATATTCTCTCTCGAGGAACTCATTCATTCCTCCTTCTTATCAATGGGTCATCTCTTGTTCACCTTCATCAGTAGGACAGTAGGGGTTGGGGAACTTCTGGTTACTCAGTAAAGGAAGGGTATAAGCTCCTAATCAAGCAATCCCAGCTTACATAAAATTCCAACATTTGGAATGAGATATGGAATATATATGGGCTCCCAAAGGTTAATATTTTTGGATGGAAATTAGCACACAATAAGTTGCTCACGGGAGAAAATTTTCTCAAAAGAGGTATTATGGGACCATTTATATGTGCACTATGTAGACAAGACCTTAAATAATCATCGCATCTCTTTCTGGATTGTATTTTCTCAATACAAGTGTGGCATCTAGTATACTCATAAATAATGCATAATATTGTACATGGCCTTCAACTTGTAGAGCTATGATTGGGAAATGGAGTAAATTTTATAAGGGGTCATTTTCCAACACGTCATCCTTTCATCGGGTCTGGAAAGCATCCATTAAATTTGTGTGTTGGAAACTATGGTTGGAAAGGAACAAAGCCATTTTTCAAAATAAATTGATTCTCCCCCCTTCTGTAGCTACTCATGTGATGGGCCAATTGGGGGAATATCTCACATCATGAAGAATAAAATTTGAGAAAATTGAGCAACTAGAAAAAGAAGAGAGCTCTAGATGTCTAAAATGAATGTCAAATTTTTTCTTTCCTCCAAAAGAACCCAAAGATCATTCTAGCAACTTCGGGCTTCACCTCGGGAATATAATCTCTGAATTTCTTCTCAGTTGGGATCCACCTGTGTTTTGACGTGGATTCAAAAGGAAACCCAGGGGAGGCAGGTGCAGGAGGGGTGTTATATAGGCCTAGAGGAAATCGAGTCCTAGACTCTTCCTGGAACTTGGGCAAGACTTCAAACAATATGGTTGAATTCTATGTGGTTTATCAATGGATGTTGTTAACACAGGAACATTAGTTGAACCATATAACAATAGTGGGTGATTCAAAAAACATCATCTGGTATTTTTTTCTGGGAACTACTCATAAAGATTCCAAAATTAAGAGAATTATTGACAGAACGAAGCTAGTCTTGACTACCACTCAAGCTCAATTATTTCATATTCTGAGAGGGAATAAGTGGGATGTCAACGGGATGGATAATAGGGAAATTAGCATGGCCCCTATATCCTTGAGTGTCCAAGGGTGGGTATCCTTTATAGCAACTCCCTAATGGAAAATACCTTATTATAAAATTGGGTCAGTTGGGCCCACGTCGCACAAGGGGAGACACTTGGATTTAACATATAGTGATGGGACAGTCATATTCGGGGTAGTAGTGACAGTACCACCGCCATCTTCAGCCTCATGGGGATGTGCATGCTGCACTTAGCGATGGTCTCATCATCAGAATAGAGGAGAGAGGTTCTCTACTTCATGAGTACTTATCCCCATGGGACTTTACTACAGGAAGTAATTAGCATTCCCAACCCATCTCCAACGATGATGGATTTGATGACGAGAGAAAAGGTTGCAATCATGAATGGGATTGAGGTGAATCGGATAATAGGCCACGACAGCTTCGTTAGGACATCTAGTGTGTGGGAAGATATTTAGAAGCCCAAATTCATGGATCTCCACTTCTCGGGGTTCTATTAAGGATAGGAGAATGCCACTGTAGGTTATTGTTAAGGAGCAAGAAGTAGAAAATATTTCAATTGGTTAGGAATTCTAGCGTTTAGCCTGTCTTCGGAGAGTTTTTGAAATCCATTGGTGGAGTGAAGAATCGGGTACCCGATGTTTAGGCAGAGGACCTCATTTTTATCTTTTGATTTCTTTGTGGTTGGAGGTTGGCTTCAAGCAGAGTAACTTGGCTGAAGTGCAGGGTATTAATACAAATATAGTAGTTGTTACTCTATCAATTGGTGTGGAGTCCCTGAGTTTATTCTATCTTTGGAGAGTTCCTAAGATTTTGTGGTGGTTTTCCAATGGCTTGGCGAAGGGGACTTTATCTCTCTACTGCCATTTAACTCCCAGCAAAACAATTTGGTTGATTTCCTGGTCAATCTTCCTAGTCTCCTTTTCATTTTGGTTGGGTTCCAGTTAGAAACTTTTTCTAAGTCCAATTTCTTTGTTTGTGAAAGTAGAGGGTTCTTAGGGAAGCGTCTCATAACTCCTTCTTCTTGGAATCTAAGCTCGAACTTTAATGTTATTCTGGCTCTAGTAATTTTGGTTGGTTGCTACCATGTGGATAATTTTTCAATTATAGAATTCGACCCCTATTCTCAATTTCTCAAAATGGCAAACGGGAATGAGCCACAGAAAGCACAGGAGCTTAAAGATGATGAGCTAATGGAGGACAATTTTACCTTCACCCACCAGCTCTCTCTAAAAGTGGACTCTCACAGTTCAACATTTTCCTTTACTCTTGAAACTATGGCCCAACATAAATCACTCATCGAACAACTCCAGGATGAAGTGGACTTTCTCCGTAGACAGGAAGAGTCTTTGCAAATTCAATTGGATGCAAGGGCATCATCCTCATATTCCTCTATCCAAAACTAGGAAAAAGAAGTACATAGCCGACCTGAGGACAATTAAAATATGATGTTTCCTGATTTGAACGTGGTCGTGGAACCATCATCAGAAGAAGTCATAAAAGCATAAATCTAGTCCAAAAATTTAGAAATTTTGCAAAGATATGGTTTATGTATGGTAAATGCATATGATCTTTGAATATTTTGTATTCGGTAAAGCTTGATAATAATTATAGGACTATCATCTATATTAATGTAAAAGACAGTAATATGACGTTGGATTTCTCTCTTACTAGCAATTCTTTTTGTACTCAGCGGCCTTGGTCGCACCTTTTTGTTGAATAAACTTTTTACCAGTTTCTATTAAAAAAAACATATATAACATATAGGTGATTTTATTAAAAAAATTCTATTAATGCTCCCCCCCCTCCCTCCCCACCCACATATGTGGGTGAGGGGGGGGGCATTAATAGAAAAACTTCACCCACATATGTGGGTGGGGAGGGGGCATTAATAGAAAAACTTTAATAAAGTTTTTCTATTAATTCCCCCATATGTGGGTTGGGGGGGCAGGCATTAATAGAAAAGCTTTAATACCCACATATGTGGGTGATAATTAAGTTTTTCTATTAATGCCCCCCCCCCGTCACCCACATATCTACCCATATGTGGGTGGGGGGGGCGCATTAATAGAAAAACTTTATTAAATTTTTT
>ML812379.1:157270-167741 GCA_009831015.1 Picea engelmannii
GAATGTGAGGTATGTCAACGCAACAAGGGAGAAACAGTCAAATCTCCAGGCACCCTCCAACCGCTTCTGATTCCCCCTGATATTTGGAAGGATATCTCTATGGAATTTATTACAGGCTTACCCAAATCGGGGAATAAATCAGTCATAATGGTGGTGGTGGATCGCCTTTCCAGGTATGCTCATTTTTGTGCTCTTCACCACCCATTTACTGCATCCACAGTGGCTCAAATTTTCATGGATCAGGTCTTCAAGCTTCATGGCATGCCAAACTCTATTGTTTCTGATCGCGACCCAACTTTCACAAGCAATTTTTGGCAAGAACTGTTCAAGATACAAGGCACACAATTGCATCTCAGCTCATCTTATCATCCCCAGACAGATGGTCAAACGAAAGTCATCAAAAAGTGTTTGGAAACATATCTGAGGTGCTTTGCCTCTGAAAAACAACACCAGTGGGCTCAATGGTTACCCCTCGCAGAATGGTGGTACAACACTACATACCATACAGCCACTCGCATGACTCCTTTTGAAGCAGTTTATGGATAGAAGCCACCATTAGTTCTCTCATACTTACCGGGTACCTCGAAGGTCCATGCGGTCGACCAAACACTCACAGTCCAAGAGGATATCCTTCGTACCCTTAAAGAGAACTTGGTCATGGCCCAGAATAGAATGAAGCAGCAAGCAGATCAAGGTCGCTCTGAACGTCAATTTGCCGAAGGTTATCAGGTGTTTCTGAGACTGCAACCATATAAGAAAACTTCCCTCAAGGTCGAGCAGTGTCAGAAGCTAGCACCCAAATTTTATGGCCCTTACACAGTTCTCAAGCGTGTGGGACAAGTCGCATATCAATTAGCTCTGCCCAAACAGTCGAAGCTACATCCTGTTTTTCATGTTTCATGCTTGAAGAAGGTGATTGGAACCAGGTGCCAAATTCAAACCAACCTTCTAGAGTTAGATGAAGAAGGATCCATTTGGCTACAACCAGAAGCAGTTTTGGACCAGCGGGAGCGTCGCTTGTGTAAGAGAACCATCAAGGAAGTGCTAGTACAGTGGAAAGATATGACTCCAACAGATGCCACTTGGGAACCAGCGACCATTCTGCAGCAGTTTCCACATCTCAAGCCTTGAGGACAAGGTTGTTTTTAAGGGGGAGGACATGTTAAGGTCCTAACCCGCACATAGGTAGATCAATGTATTCGGATGTAATAAAGCAATATTAATAAGACCTTTCAATAAAATAGAATAAGGTGGATGTAAGAAGACCTAATAGAAGCTTCTGCTTCTAGAAGGATCTTCCTCTAGATGCTTCTCTCAATAGACATATTTAGTATAAATAAGATTCGAGGGTATGAAAACCCTAGCTTGGAGATTATTGTAACAGAGCGTTGCTTGACTGGAGGTTTCCCCCTCGAAGAGGCCTGTGAACATTGCTATCAGAATCAAAGTGTTATTTCTGTTGCTATTTCGTATATCATTTTTGTGTATTGTGAAGATTATGCTGGATATTTTACTGTTATTCTGTCATTTCTAGCATTTCATTTCTGTTCTGCATATTTTATATATCTGGTATCTTGCAGATATTCTCTCTCCTTTGAATCAATGGTTGTCGATCTTTCTAGTTCAAATATGGATTATCATTAGAGTTAAAGACACGTTTCAAGGATTAATAGTCTAGGGTATTTTCAAGATTAGTTACTAGGGTTCTTCTTGACTCCCTTGGAGACTCATCTTCTCTATAGTTGTCTAAGTGAACTTATACTCCAAAATCCCATTGATTATTTTTCATCATGTAAACTTTCCATTCGAAATTAGGAATCATCGGGAAAAAGGGTTCCTATAAATACACGAGTATTTCACCAAAAGATCAGAAATACACTACCCACTCACCCAAACAAAGAATTGTATCTTGAAATATTTCCATTCAAGGGGTTGGTGATTTACAAGGGTACAACCTGCATTAACCGTTCTCATTCATTCATTCACAGTTAACAATTTGACAATGAAATAAACTTCATTTTAATCCATTTTACTCAGGAATTCAGTACTCTTTCATCTAATCAAATCTCTAACATAATTAGATAACAACTTATCATCACCATTAATCATACAATAAACATAACAAACTAAAGCACTTATCTATTTAGTGAAGAATTTAACCAACCAACTAGCTGAGGGGAGATGCCTTTCCTCCCAACCGTAGGCTATGTTGGATTGTTCCTTTCTACAACATGTCACCCCCATCACAGGCCATGATACCACCAGAGGACTAACTCAACTGACTGCCAAATAAAGAATGGTTCAGGAAGGTTACTCTCCTTAACTCCATTGGCAACAGCAAAAGTTGTCATCTTCCTACTGAGCTCAGGACCTCCATGAGTTTATCATGAACCTTCCCAACTGGATTTCCTCTGCACAAGGGAGCCCCTTCTCTTCTACGCAGTCCCTCAGCGATCTCCCCTTACCAGTGTCAGTTTCTTTCCAGTAAGTACTAATTCGCGACCCTCTATTACTCTAGTCTATATATGGGTCTTTTATGTTCCAGGGTGATCCAAGTGGATATCGGTGGCCACCCACCTATTCCAACTGGCTCCTCTTGTATGTCTTTTAGTTCAACATGTTCTAATGTACTTTGTTGTAATTGTGGGTTCTACACTTTTGGGGCTATCTAAATCCCTACACATCTTCCAGGTGGATACTGGTGGCCTTTCACCTAAGCCAACTGGCTTATTTTGTATGTTTTCATGTCAGCACATCTTGTTGTACTTCCAGGGTCGTTTTGGATCCATAAACAATGTTTTTTTTATCTCCAAAATCAAACTATAGACATAGTCATAGCTTGATAGTGGAATGTGTAGCTCTCTAAAACACCTTTCCAGCGAGCTATCATGCGCCTAAAACAGAGGTCGCATGCAAAAGTTACGACCCCGGGAAGTTGAGGTACCAACTTACCCATAGGGGCCCATGTGACTTTTGGCGTTTCACATTCTAAGGTTAGGTTTTTGGATGTTTAGGGTTTTGGAATTCATGAGTAATATCAAAAGGGCCTTTGGAACCTCATTGTAATCACTATGATCATATTGATGCACGTAGCAGCCACATCTCTTCTTAGATATAGCTACCACCATTCGAGCAAGTGCTTCAGTTCTGCAGTTTTATAGTTTCGACCTATTTCATTTATTCAATAGAAGATATTTTTCACTGGATATCTGTGTTTTTCTTCATATATCTGTGTTTATTGTATTTAGTTGTTAATCAGTTCATTCCGCTCCTAAATCCGGATCACAGGGTAACCATTAATCTCTTGGGAAAGATTCATATTTTCTTCAGGAATCCTCCCAAACTTATCCGTTGTTTAGAGAAATGTGTGTGAGTCCCTCTACTCACCGCACCATTTGTTTGTGAGTTTGCAACTCATTGTGTTCATGATAATATTCTTTGTGAGTCCATTCTTTGGCGCATCCACATTCTGGCTCTCCTCTGCTTCACGCACTACCTTATTCCTTGTCTCCTCTCCTTACTTTCCCTCTGTTGATATCTCTTCATGTTTTTCCACCTTTTCCCTCTTCTTCCTCCTATCCTTGGGATCCCCTATGTATGTTGTCAGACACTAGCCCTTCTATGTCAGGTTCCCGAATTCAAATATACAAAGATAAATGGAACACATTGTGAGCTCTAACAGTAGGTGGTAGGGAAAGTCTATAGGTTATTGGTCCCACTCTTTCCAGGACTTCAAATGGCCCACAGTAGTGGGGTGCTAACTTGGAACAAGCCCCATCCTTAGGGAGATTATTTTGTAATTTAATATGAGATAACATGATCTCCCATATTAAAATCTTTATGAGTTCTCTTGTTGTCTGCATAGCTCTTTTTCCTATCCTAGGCTGCTTTCAAATTCTGTATTATCCTGATAATTATCTACTCCATTTCCCTTAGAAATTTTGGTCCAAGTGTGATTCTATCCACTGGACTATCCCAACTAATTGGAACTCTACATTTTCTGCAATATTAAGCCTCAAATGGGCTCATCTTCAATGATTCTTGATAACCATTTTTGTAGGAAAACTCTACCAGGCATAGATATTCCTCCCATTGTTTGGGTTGATTCATGACAGGCATCCTCAACATGTCTTCCAGCACTCTGTTCACTCTTTTTGTCTGTCCATCTATTTGAGGATGGTAGTCCTTAATAAATGCCAATTTTGTTCCCAGTCTCGCAAACAAGCCCTTCCATAAATTCAAATTGAACTTCACATCTCTATCTAAAATTATGGTCTTGGGTAGACCATGCAATCTGAAAATTTCCTTCATAAAAATGTGAGCAACATCTATAGCTTTAAAAGTGGATTTAATATGAATAAATTGAGCTGCCTTGTTCAACTTATCCACCAATATCATCATTGCATCATGTTTCCTAACTATCCTTAACAAACTAGTAATAAAATTCATGGAGATTGTCTCCCATTTCCATTCTGGAATTGGAAATGGCTGCAATAATCATGTAGGGTGTTTGTGCTCAACTTTGAATTATTGACACTCCAAACATTTGGCAATATACTCAGCAATGTCCTACTTCATTCTTGGCCAATAATACAACTGTGTTACTATTGTTATCATCTTTTGAAAACCAGGATGACCCACATAAGATCTCTTGTGAAATTCATCCATGATTAGATGTTTCATCTCTATTGAATCGAGCACATACAACCTATTGTTGTATGGTAGTAAATCATCAACTTCAAATTGACATCCTTCATACTTTTTCTCATCGATTTATTTTTTCAATCCCTCTCTTATCTGATTGAAAAAGTTGTCTTCCCATAGGAGAATTCTAATTCTTTTCTTAATGCTAGACTCTCCTATACTTTTCATTGCTAAGTGTATCTTCTCTACACTTCAGTTGAGTGCATATGCTATATGTTTTCCTTTCCTTTTATGTGTTTGATTTCAAAATCAAACTCACTAATCAATTCCATCCACCTAGCCTGCTGGAATTCAATTGTGGTTGATCAAATAAGTACTTTATACCACAATGGCCAAGAAAAATTTTCTTCCCAACAAGTAATTCCTTCACATCTTCAATGAATGCACAATTGTTGCAAGCTCCAAGTCATGGGTGGCATACCACTACTCATCCTCATTTAGCTTTCATGAGTCATAGCAGATCACTTTCCCTTCTTGCATAATAACTCCACTGATTCCTTACTTTCTTGAATCAATGCAAATCAATACATATTTTTCAGGGTCTGCTATCTTCAAAACAAGGGCTTTGATCAAAATATGCTTCGGCTACTAGAAGTCGACTTCACATTTTGTCGACCATACAAATTTATTCCCTTTCCTATATAATGAAGTAATGAGATTACCAATATTGGAAAATCCCTTGATAAACCTTATATAATATCCATCTAATCCCATGAATGACTTCACCTCTATTACATTCTAAGGGACGGACCAATCCATGATTTCCCTTATCTTCTCAAGATATACTGTCACTCCTTCTGCTGAGATTGTGTGGCCCAAATAATAGATCTTCTTCTGAAAGAAATCACTTTTGCTAAACTTGGCATACATTTGGTGATATCTTAGCACTTTTAACACCATATTAATATGTTCTTTGTGTTCTTCTTTAGTCTTAAAATATACCATAATATCATCAAAAAACACTAAGACAAACTTATCCAAATACTTGTTGAGAACATTATTCATCAAACACATGAAAGTAGTTGGTGTGTTGGTAAGTCCAAATGGCACTACCATTAACTCATAGTATCCATATTTTTTTCTAAAGGATGTATTTGGATTTCTTTATTCTTAATCATGACTTGGTGATATCCAAATCTCAAGTCAATTTTAAAGAAAATTGTAGCTCCTCTGAGCTAATTGAAAAGATCATCAATATTGGGTAATGGATACTTATTCTTGATGTTCATATTTTTTAATAGTTTGTAATCAATGCACAGATGCAATGTACAATATTTTTTCTTCAAAAACAACATGATTTCTCCCCATGGGGATACACTCGGTCTAATATACTCTTTATCCATCATCTCCTTCAGTTGTGGTTTTAGCTCCACCAGCTTTGGTGTGCTCATCTTGTAGGGTATTTTTTATGTTGGTACCACTCTGGGCACAAGATCTATTGAAAAATCAAGATCCCTCTTGGGAGGAAATCTAGGTACCTCCTATGGGAATACATATTTAAACTTACACAATACTGGGTGATATTCAAATTTCAACTCCTTTCTTTCTACTGAGTTGAGAACTTGTATTGCATACCGGTACATCCTTTTCGACCGAATTTCTTAAGTTGGAGTGTTGATATTTGTATAAATTAGATTGACTTTAGAATGTCTTGCAACACCCTCGTATATCCCTTTTCATCTTCACACTCTAAGGTTTTATCAAAATATTTCAATCTTGCCTTATGAACGAATAACTAGTCCATGCCTAGAAGCACATCATATGATCCTAGGGGTAGAATATTCAAAGTTTCTTAAGTATGTATTCCACTCATTTCAAATGGAAAATCCTCTATTACCTATGGAAACTTTCTCTTAGTCAATGTGGCTAACTAAACCAACCATGCCTTTGCATATTTCTTTCTCTATAAGGCACATGCTTCAACAATTTGAGGTGAGACATAACTAATATTAGTTCTGAGTTCAATCAAAATAGAAATGGTTTTCTTGGAAATTATACCTACCAACTCCACTAAAAAATCTTGGTGGTTTGATTGTCGATTCTCCACAAGTACATATATTCTAGGCACACTTTTGGCCACATCATCGACCATAGTAGCCTCTTGAACATGATAGACTCTTTTGTTGTAATCCTGCCTGTGAGGACAATCTCTTAACATATGTGCCTCTCCACAACCCGAACACTATAGAGGTTCTTTCTTTGGATTTTATTTTCCTCCTCTTTCTTGTTATGCTGGCCTATTTCTACTCTGGGATGGAAAGTTCTGTTGGTGCACACTTTTGCTCGATTGACTCAACTGGGTACCTTTCTTTGGACTCTTATATGGGCATGACTTGAATCCCTTCTTCTTAAATTTGATCTTATCTTTTCTCTTCCAATCCCTAAGAGGCTTATGCCTATGCTTGGATTGATCATAGCAGCACTTAGCCTTCCTAATGGTATCCTCCAAGGTATTAGGCTCATCAAATTTGATCCTATCCTAATAGGACTATGGTAACCCACTATGAAAACGTTGTATCCTTGCATTCTCGTCCTTGGATAAGGAACATATCTCAACAACTCTAAGAATGTCTTGGTATAGGTATCCATGGTAAGTTTCCATAACTTGTTCTCATGGAATTCCTCGATCTTACCATCAAATTACTTCTTCGATAGGTAGGTCTTCTTGAAGTATTTCTCAAATTGCTTCCAAGTCAGCTTACTCTCTTTCAATCCTTTAAATTCCTTGAGTTCCTACCACCATATGGAAGCTCCTCCATTTAGGTTGAATATGGGGATATTTTCCTTTGTATTTTTAGAGTAGTTGTGTACCCAAAAATACTTTATCATCCCCAACACCCAAGCCTCGGCTTCTTTTCCTTTCTTGATTTCTCAATAGAATATAGGTGGCTTATCCTTCTTGAATTCTTCTGTCAGAGAAATATGTGAGTGTATCTTTTTATTCTTCCTGGGGACACTTGATCTAGTGTCACTACTAGATAGTTCCTCAGTAGTGGATTTACCACTAGAATACTTTGTGGAAGTTCTTCCATTATCTCTTGGAAGACTCTGTGGAAGCACTTCCACTAGCTCTTGGAAGACTATGTGGATGTGCTTCCACTAGCTCTACCCTTCTTATCATCTCAATGCCTCTTCTTGGAATAACTTCTTCCTACATTTCTATGGGACAATCCATGCTTTTGGGAATCTGAAGAGGTTTTCAACCTCTCTGATTGTTGTAACTCTACATTAATAGTGGTTGGACCTTGTTACAAATTCTTATGAATCTCTAACAAACTCTGCAGTAATATTTCATTCAGCTCAGCCTGAGCTTTCATGAGCCTCTCATTGTCTACTTTCAGACTTCTGACAGTAGCTACCATATTTTGAGGGGTTTATCTGGCCCTTTGACCATCAAACTCTTCATCTCTGAAATGTGAGGTGCCCTCCGTGCTATTTTGCACCATTTGCCTCTACTTCCTTTTTTCAGTGCATCCTACATGTTGAAACAATGAAACATTATTATTAATTACATAAGAATTATAAACATGCACCCCTTTCAAAATAAAAGTTTTCTTAAACACTCATGCAGTCTTGGAAATCCATTCAAACCTAGAGTTCGAACTCTGCTCTGATACCACTTTGTAACACACTCGACCCTTTAAACTTGCATAGGTTGGTGGGATGTCAAAATTCCTCCTTCTCTTAAAGAAAGGAATCGGATTTGAATCCTAGTTCCCTCTTTTATTTGTGTGCATGAGAAATTTTCACATCACAGCATCCGACTGTGTCGAATATGTTCATTCAATGCCCAACTCCCAAAAAACCTACTCCCAAGATTTTCTATAGAGACTACGAACCAAGCATTCCTAATCGGACGACTGGATCTCACTCTGTGCAACTAAATCAATGGTCGGTAGTGAATCGAACTATATTCTCATCAGAAGAGCAGGTTACGCAACTCACATTTCCATATCAATGGTACCTATCTGATGCACCATTCTGTAAGACCCAATGGTACTCGGGGTTAGGAAATGACAGTCCCAATCACATCAACATCTCGATATACTCATCATTTATCACCCCTCTCATCACCTATTCGTTACATGAACACGTGGGTCCCTTGACATATCTATGGTTGAGATTACACTAGACACCCTTTTTTTGAATCAACAGTCTACGTCCACTCGGAGTCCTTTGCTATCAAAATGAAACCACTCTCAGGGATCGTAGATCATTCGAATCAAGGCTCTCTAATGGGATACTCCAATGGATCCAACGATCCTCAACCACTCTGAATAATGGTTAATATTTGACCAGGCTCCATAGTTGCACAGTAGTCAATTAGTTTCTCTCTTCTCCTAAGTCTTCTTGGTCGGATTGGATCATTCCAAATCCAATGGTTGGGAATCCATGGGAATCCCTTTCAATAGATCTAGAGTCCTCGCATTATCAAACTATCTCGCCATTATATTCCTCCATTGGGCTTCTCCATTGGGCCTCCCCATCGGAGATCCTTCCTATGCTCCCTTCCCAAACTTCCCCAATTGTCCACCTTTCGACAGGATTACCTTTAGGTGAAGTAACAAGAACCTACGGCCCAGATCTCATCGGGTTACCCTCCAATAGATCAACGAATCACAATTACTTGGATTCTTCCCATTGGGACCTTACACCTTGGGCTCTCTGAGGAACTTTCTCTCCAATCAATGGTCAGGATCTTCTCTCTCCATAGAATCAACGGCTATCAATATTTCTAGTTCAGATATGGATTATGATCAGAGTTAAAGACTTGTTCCAAGGCTTAATAGTCTAGGGTATTTTCAGGATTAGTTACCAGGGTTCTTCTTTACTCCCTTGGACACTCATATTATTTATATCTGGCTATGGTAACTTTTACTCCAAAATCCCATTGAATATTTTGCATATTCTAAACTTTCCATTTGAAAGCAGGAATCATCGGGAAAAAGGGTTCCTAGAACTACACATGTATTTCACCAGAAGATCGGAAATACACTCCCCACTCACCCAAATGAAGAATTGTATCTTGCAATCTTTCCATTCAAGGGGTTGGTTATTTGCAGGGGTACAACATGCATTAACCCTTCTCATTCATTCATTCGCAGTTAAAAATTTGACAATGAAAGAAAGTTCATTTTAATCCATTTTATTCAATAATCCGGCACTCTTTCATTTAATCAAATATATAACATAATCAAAGAACAACTTATCATCACCATTAATCATATAATAAACATAACAAGCTAAAGTACTTATATGTTTAGTGAAGAATTTAACCAACCAAGTGACTGAGGGAAAATTCATTTCCTTCCAACCGTAAGTTATGTTGTATTGTTCCTTTCTACAGCATCCCACTCCTATGTCGGGTCATGATACCATGAGCGGACTAAATTAGTTGACTTCCTAATCAAGAATGGTCCAGGAAGGTTACTCTCCTTCACTTTACTGGCAACAGAAGAAGTTTCCATCTTCGTATTGAGCTCAATACCTCCAAGATTTTATCAGGCACCTTCCCAAATAGATTTCCTTTGCACAAGGGAGCCTCTTCTCTTATACACAGTCCCTTGGTGACCTCCCCTTACTAATGTCAGTTTCTTTACATTAAGTACCAAGTTTTTTTCTTATATTTATCTAGTATGGATATGGGTCTTCTCTGTTCCAAGGTGGCCATTAATATCTTGGGAAAGCTTCCTATTTTCTTCAAGAAATTGTCCAAATCCTCTCTGCTACTCAGAGTAGTGCATGTGAGTCCCTCTACTCATCACAC